>VXCB01000061.1:0-216535 GCA_009613015.1 Mollisiaceae sp. DMI_Dod_QoI
AACACCAGATCAAGCGTAGGCTAGACGCAAATCAGGTGCTCCGATTAGAGGACTTTGACTCCTCCTGGTATCTGCGTTCATTCGGAGATGCATACCGACGACCTATCCTCCCGCCCTTGAAAGCTGCAGAGACCACTAGATATCGCAGAACCAACGGGTCAAGAAGCAGTACAAGAAGACTGGAGAGCGGCTTCGAAAGAGCAGCTCGAGAGACTGCTCAAAAGATTGCATATGAGCAGGGCAAGAAGTGTTTTAAGTGCTCTATATGTCCTCCTGAGGAGCGCTGGGGCCATAGGAAAAATCAACCAATCTGTCCTAAGCATCCAAAACACCAGGAATGGCTTGCTTTGCAGGCTCCTAATGAGCAACAAAGACGTGGAGATGAGACTACAGAAACAGCTTCTCAAATTTCTGTTGATGATGGAAGTGCATGGTATCAACAGCATCACCCTGCAGAAGGCTCACGTGCCCTAGCTCAGCTACCCATCAATGACTTTGAAGCTAGGCAGTCTGAGCGTATAACAGGGCCTGAGATTGATCTTGCAATTAGTGATGATGAATTGGAACGCTCTATCACCTCTCAAGTTGACTCCGATTACGATTTGGAGCAGTATCATGGGCGCACTGTGGTACAGCCTTCTGGGTTCAAGACATATATACCCCCTCGCGATCCGAATGAACTTCCTGAGCCTAAGAGAACTGAAGTTATTGAGCTCTTGAGAAAGCAAATGGATGATCTTGAAGATGATGACGAAGAGGATGAAGGAGAAGAAGCCCGGACTGAACAGGCTACAGAGAGTTTATATACTCAAAAGGCACGTGCAGCTTCTATGGACATATCTTCAGTTGAAGGGGTATATTTCCTGTACAAATTCAAGCGCAATTCATGGCGGGCAAAGCAACTAGAAGGCAGTGATCTTTCGGACTTATCATATCGCAAAGCTCTTGGCCTCCCTAAATATACTACGAAGGAGATCAAGGACATTCTCGACAACTTAAAGATGTCTCCCTGGGTAGACTCTCGCCCACCTCCATTCAATATCTGGACTAGTGAAGAGAGGAGGGCTTGGGCAGATAAGTCTAGGACTGAAGAACAGTTTATTGAGTCTGAGACTGAAAGAGTCGCCGAGCTCTGGGATGGACGTCTCCCTGGTGTTGGTGATTATCGGCGAGCTCTAAAGAAGCAGGAGAAGGGCCTAGCTCTTACAGAGCGGGAGGAGGCTATCCTGCGAGATAGTGTAGAGGCTTCACTTGCAGAGCGTGACGTAAGGTTACTTGAAGAGTTTGAGGCAGCTCATAGAGTTGTAAGTGAGCACGGGGGTGATCCTTTCGGGCTAGATGAGGAAGCTGAAGCAGTCCTACTTGAGGAGGCCCAGAACGGATTCAAATCAAGCTCATCGAGCTCCTCTAAGAGCAAGAGGAAGAGCACTCAACCCTCTCCTAGCAAGCCAAATGCTGTAGGAAAAGCACTGCGATCTTCTAAAAAGTAGAAATAAATATATGCTAAGCGCAACTTTGCACCTATTGTACATTATAAACTGTTGCATTGTAGCAATAATTAAAGAAGAATCAAGTTTTAGCGTATAAATACGTGTTGCCATCAAGTGGAAAGTAAAGAGATTTCAGTTCTTTAATAAATCTTATTTACAGAGAGTTGGGTGCAGTGGAACTTCAATTGTGGCGCTAAACCCGATTTGGGGGGGGGGATGTCGATATAACTTTAGGGGAATGTCGATTTACCGCTCGCCTGGATATTGAGTAGAAAACCCAAAGCCTGTTTGGTGAGCCATGGACTAGTGATGGACAAACGATGATTAAATTAATGCTTAGATACTGAGATCCCATGACAGGCGAAGAAAGCGGTCTACAGTGAATTGAGGGCCTAGAATAATGATCGATGTTGATCAGATAGCGAGCCGAAAAAAGAAGAATAAAAAGAAGAATAAAAAGAAAAAGAAAAAGAAAAAGAAAATATATATCATAATAACTAATCAATATCAGAACTCGATAATAACAATACTCTGAAGGATTTACGGTTATTATTCAATGGCTCTCATGGCGTCCCAGTAAGCAGATTGAGACCGTGTTGATAGGTTTGATGGTTGATCTTAGGTGTATTTATGTGTGTTTACTCAAACAATTTCTCCATTTCCATCAAACCTCCTCTGATAATCCAATCGTTCTGTCATAGACTTAACGAATTTCAACATCGATCCTCGCAATACCAGAGAGCTCCTCAACAGCATTCCTCATCTGCACTCGATGACTCCGTTCAGACCATTGTCTCCGCTGATATTGCACTTCTCCACCAAACCCTTCCCAGCCCATCTCCTCCGAAGACTCCTGTTCAAACAATACATCCCGCTCCGGATATGGATACTCCTCCATGATGACATCGCCATCAGTATCATAACGTATCATATGCTGAGTCCATTCGATGCGATGGCGCCTTTGGCTCCTTGTGGTAACTATTGTAGAGGGAGTCGAGGTGCCATCAAAGGACTGCTGCCGAAACGGGGGTGCTTGGTTAATATTGGCTGGAGGTGGTGGAGAGTCATCAGACATCTCGATATCGCCATCTCCTTCGCTTTCGCGAATTGTGCCGTCTCGCTGAACCCAGATCCTCTTCACGCCTTCGTATTTACCATCATCCAGCTTCCAGACTGTGGCTATCCCACACTTACTGAAAGCCCAGATCGTCATCTGAGGGCCCGAATCAATAGCAACGTCGACTAAGCCACTACACGTACCAATCTTTTGGCCGCGGATCTTAATAGGCCAGATACTTCGAGGAAGGATACCAGGCACCGGATCACGTCCGTGATTTAGCCACTCCTGTAAACCATCATCAGGCCACCAATTGATCCAGTCGGTATTCTGAGATTCGCAGCTAGAGCTAGATGCAAACCAAGCGGGCGTTGAGAATCCGGGTTCGGTGCCTTGGTTTGTATTGAAAACATCATTCGGCACAGAGAACAGCCACAGTGACTGCTCTGCTCCACGACCAAAACCTGCTACAACTCTGACTCCCCAACTCAAATCAGAGCCGCCAGCATAAACAGTTGGAGAGCCTTGTCCTTCAGGTCCTTTGAACCAAATTTTACGCAACAATTTTGTAGGTCCTCCAACCGGTGCGTCACTACCAAGACACAACAAGCCTGTAGCAGGATCGGTAAACAGAATATGATAACCATCGCTTAGAGGTACCGCACGATAGTGATCTGAACAGTCCATTCTCCCGGTGAGCGAGGTCCTGCCAGCATCGACTCTAAGCCGGGTCAAGATGCCTTGAGCTGTCGCGGCATCATCTCCTTCGACATAGTGATTGGTGCCCCAGCCAAATCTTTCCCAGAAGGGACTAATCCATGTTCGTGCCCCAAAAGATCTTTCAGAGATGGCTGGTCTCTCACTCGGTCGCGCTGCACTACTGATAAGTCTCAGCTTCTTAGCCGAGTCAATACTTTTCCTTGGTGGTAGGAAGAACAAAAAATCGCTTGGCGCTGTTAATGGAAACCATCTATTGAGATCTTGTCCTGTGAGTGCATCTACCCAATGAAGTTCAATACCAGATGAGCAGCCGAAAGCTACGCATCGCCTTTGAGGACAGATAGCTACAGACCGAGGGGGATCATCCTCGGAGCACAAATTCCGATATAATGAACGTGGTCCATCCTCTATAGGCATTGAACTACTATTCTGCTCCAAGGCCTGTGAAGACATACTGAACTCCTGCAGTTGTCCATCACGGCCAACCACAAAAGCACGCGGAAGAGATGTGTGGCGCGAACTTGGACCTGCAGTTCGCGATGACTCTGGAATATCACCCTGAAAGACATCCTGCCACTCCGAGTCATTAATATGAGAAAACGATGCCCCTGTAGTAGCTATTCCTGGGAAAACAAATGGTGGTTCGGGACATGGCCTTTCTGAACGAAGCGGTGCAGATGAGCTCTTCAATGAAACCCGGTCGAGAAACGAGGTTCCCTGCATACGTCCGCTCGCAGAAAACTCATAGCTTGATGTTTTAGACCCTGGAAATATCCTCGAACCCGTATTGCCCGATGAACCTTCAGTAGAGAGAGAATAAAGAGGACTAATGGTAGTAATGTCGCATACAACACCCAAACGGCCATCCAGCAGAATGGCAATTGCATAACGTTGAGAAGACGTGTCCATGCTACAGGCCAACACTCTGCCGGGACAGATGATGCTTGTGACTGGCAACAGATGTCCAGCCCGCTTAGGAAAAGTGTCATCTTCCAATTTGTGATAACGATCCAACTCATAAATATAGACCAAACATCCGTTGGCGGCCATCAAGAATCGACCACAAGTGCTATTGGTAAAGACAGTCCCGGCGGAGTCAGGGCCTGGGTAGTGCACAGCCACCTCCGTAAAATCAACGGAAGTGATATTTACGAACGCCGAGTGTTTTTCATTCTTTGCTTGGGATACTCCATCCCCCAACCAGTCCGGGCCCAGCGCACACTCTCGTGATACCAGTTTGCTCATGCGCCATGTTTCTATATGAAGGGAATTTGGGTCGATAGTACGGGTCGTAGTTATATTGCCCATCATACTGCTTGCAAACCCTCCTCGCTTGAACATAGTTTCTAACATAGACTTGTTCAAACTATGGATGAACCATGATCGACAAGAGTGCCTAGCGGAATTAAAGTCTGCAGGCGACAGATTATTGAAAATCTGCTGAACGATCTCTGCAGGAAGATTCGTAGCAAGCGAGCCCGCTGATCTTGATGGAGTCTCCTCGGGAGTGTTCTTCGCCGCTATTGTAGAAGCTGAGGACGGTGAAGATACCGTAGTCATGACTTCAAGCTGGCTAGGATACGCGCTGGTCCGAGAAATTTCGTTGGAGGGAATAGTTGGCAGCGGACATTGAAGCTGACAATTGTTGGAAACAGTCGTGAGAGCTCGAGCTGGCCGATGGATATCTCTCATGCTCGATCTTCTTTCCGGCGTGACCCAGGAGTTTGATCGGATTGGGCCGCCAACTGCGGTTACAGAGCCTGGAGATCCACTGAGCACTTCGGAGAAAGAGTTGTGCAAAGAGACCTGTGGGCAAGGCTCGAGAAGAGCATCTTCCAAAACCGCACGTGGATCACTCGGATCCTCGAAAAAGGTATTGCTGCGGCTAATTGCGCGCTTCTCCATAGGTCTGACATCAATCTCGATAGCAGGATCTCCTCTATGAGCCCTTGACTCGGCCCTCGCAAGAGGATTTTGGAATCTTGGTCCTCTTTCCATAGTCCGTCCACGTTCAACTCCTTTGCCCCTGTCACCATCCTCTACATCGCTTCCAGAGTAGTTCGATTGAGGTCCAGTTAAATCTTCATCTTTGATCTCGGTCACGAAAGCATGTTTTGGACCAGAGTATGGTGATGCATTTGATTGGTCTGCATCTGGGCATGTGTAAGAGGAAGATTCGTCCCGCTCATTTGTATCTGTCATAGTCCTCACCGTCGTCAGGTCACCATCATTAGGGCCTGCAGCAAGCATTAGTCAAAGTGACATCATTACTGTAGAGAGTAACCTACCTTGATCGATATGTCTATGGAAGGACGAAGCTTCGCCACCGAGAGAACCGACCAAGCTGCTTGATGCAGCGTCCCCCAGCGTCATGATGTGTTTGGAATCTGATTCGAATATGGATGTCACCAATGCCGGGTCTGTAGATCTGGAACAATGCGCAGATTCAGTCTCTGTACTTGCGACGCCTCGCGAAAGAAAAATTTGGGACGACGTTTTGTCGACGGCCACCGGCGAAGTGGCCACGTCGCTGAAGAGTGTCGAGTGATAGGCGATAATTGTCATCGATAGTTGCGCAGAGAGATAATCTGTAGGGCGAGGCTATCCTCTAATTGTGAACAATCTGGTTGTAAGAATATCTCGCAGCAAAAGAGCGCCCCTGCAGACTTGAGAGGGTTGAAATATGAACTAAAGGACATATGATGGAAGGATGGAAAGAGAGAAGTTGTTAATAGGAACCTAAGGAACAGTATGCATTTGGGGAAGGACCCATGGGTATATAGGCTATCAAGACAGTATGTACACAATCGGAAGGGACGATATAGGATCGCTGCTCCAACCGATCACAGTATATGCTATGCTTCAAAAAAAAAAAAAAAACAGTGCGGACGTTACAAGATATTATACATTGGCATCACCGTTGTCACGCCATATGTGAGTGTCGCCTAAGCTCATAGAACTTGCTGCGCTAGCTTCTCGTCCCAAATCGGAATCAGGAGCATCGCCGTTCGAATCAGAGGTTTTGTTAATCCAAAGCTTCTCCAATCTGAATACAGTTAGTGATATTTCGAGAAGAATAGCACCAGATACACTCACGGCACGGTCAAGCTCGGATTTACGAACTGCATCCCCTCCTCCCTCTGCTCATCGACCGTAACGCTCGCTCGTCGGCTGTAGCCGGGTGGGCGATAGATTCCAACGTCTTCTCCAGCGATGTTGATATCCGAATTATCCTCGCGACGAATTGAGCGAAGAGCAATGAACTTCATCAATGGTTCATAAGTGCGTCCATAGTAATAGCTGTACCAGATCGTGAGCGGCAACAAAGGCACAACTAGTATTGCTTGAGTGATTGCATGCTGCAACGCGATAATACCAGCCATAACGAGTTGAAACACGCATATGCCAATCAAAAGGCGGTAGCACACCATTGGCCATGCACCTCCTGTGGCATGCTGAGGATGGTCCATTGCATACAACAGCTGATATTTGTATGTGTAATATCCAAAGATGAAGTATATCAAGCCAAAAAATAGGACCATGTATCCTGCTGGCAGAATGCTGTACACAATGCACAGCACCCAGACAAGAATCGCGGATGGTAAATAGAAACCGTACTTGAAGATGGGAGGTTGAACTAATTCAGCATAGTCTCGAGGCGTCTTGGCACCCCAGAGCGTGATCGGGTATAGTGCCACGCTACCGAATTCAAGGAGCCGGAAGGGTAGAAGGCCGACACCTTGGAGAAGGATGAAGTTGGTGTAGAAAACCGCTAGTGTTTGGACCGAATTTGCCAATGTGAAAGCAAGACTAGTAGTGTCCTGGAAGGACTTTTGCAACACAGGCCAGAATGTACTTGCAGTACCGAATACTGTGAAAACCACAAAGACGTTGAAGAAGGTGAAAAAGAAATTCTTCGAGATTACGGAAAGTTCAACATCTCCTTGTGATATCGTACCCTGCATATTTGCCAAGTAGTCGTAGAGGAACGGGACAGCGACATTCAGCAACGATACGACGACTGTAGGTAGACCTGTCTGAACGAGAGCTTTGAGGATTTCGTGGCTTGCAAGGAACTTCGCGGCTTGGGGCCAGACTTGCTGAATTGAACAAAGGTCAAGCAGTCCGGCGAGGGCTGCCACCGGAATAAGCCAGAAGATGGTAAGAATGAGGATAAAAATGGTGATAATCCATGATCTAACCATGCGACTCGATCGAGGTAGGTATGTGTTTTGCCAGACAATGTCCGAAGGTGCAGGAGCAAGTTTTGCCAAAAGCTGCATTGGAGAAGGATCCAAGAGGGCTTGCACGGCCATCTGGCAGGCGGGGATAGAGTCCATTGTAACAAATGCAAGAGGAGTTGGTGTATACTCTTTCTTCCTCGCAGCAGCAATCTTGTCGTCCAGCTTCCGCAGCTGTTCCTCATAGTAGTCGATGGCGTCAACCTTTTTGCTTTGCAGGCCGAATACACCATACCAGACCCTTGTCGTGGGCCGCGGCTGATCGTAGTCTGTGACATGGCTGCTTCCCAATAGGTTCTCGCCCTCATCTGGAGCATCTGCATCGTTGTCTTCTTGTCCTTCACGGAGGATGTGACCTGCAGGCTCTGTTGTTCTAATTTTGCCCTGTCCAAGATGCACAGTCCATGCCTCCTCTAGCTTTCGTAGAGTGTAGGCCCTTTTATCCATCATTTCGTCAAGATACTTCCAATTTCGGCAGATCGTCACACTCTCAACCTTCCCTATCTCAAGTTTCTCTAGGAACTCTGTTATAGCCTCCTCTGATCTCAGGTCTTGCGGGATGCCGGACAGCTTAATGGTGCGATCCGTAATTGTTGATTGGCTTCCGAGATAATCTTGGCGTATTTGAATAATCCGTAGAGTCTCAGTAGTCATGAAGTAGATAGCGAGGCCAGTGAAGAAATAGGTGAAGACTAAATAGGCCCACAGATAGCTGGTATCTGGGAGGTCCTTGTTTTTGCCATCGTCCGGTATCATAATATCTGTATCGTATGTCCAGAGTACTTTACCAACACTTCCCGGCGAGTATGATGGCGGTGGATGAGGATCGGTAGTGTTCCAGCCTGTTGGAAGCCAGTAGAAATGTGCGTTAATCGGAGCCAATATCGCACATGTTAGGAGGAACATTACTCCGAACAGTCTTATAGACATTTTGAAAAATGCCAAAAACTAAGTGTAATCAGCATCTTATATGTTATATATCGTCTCAAGAGAGCTTACGACATAGGCATCAAGGCCTGCAGATGCAAGTACTTGTTGTTCCGTTACTTTGTACAGCACTGGTACCCATCCAAAGAATGTATCGGGCAGGTCGGGTAGGGCGGTTGCAGCGTCGGTCTGCCGCTTGCGCGCAGCATATAGAGACTTCCATCTCGGCCGGAGAATCTGGTTCAATCAGTATATTATGATATACTACGGAGCGTAGTTAGACTTACGCAGAAGCCGAAGAAAGCAGAGAGGCCCAAGGCGAGGGACAGGACGAGCTGGACGTAGATGGGTCCCTGGCCGTTAGCAGGATCTGTTGGATCATACCTGTCGCATTTCTTTGCGACTGCGACATTGAAGTCATCCATATTGGCAGATGCCTGCGTTCAAGTAATGGTGTTCATCGTACTATTTGCCCATTGTTGATGTTCATGATTCTTGTTTGGCGCCTCACAATGACGATTTTTAGCGAAGCCATGCATGAACCCCTGTCGATTTTGATGCGCGCACCTCAATTTTCTTTTAACACACGACAGCCTCTAGATATTTTTCAGATTTACAGGCATAACTCACCTCAACAAACTATGATACTCTAAACAGAGGGCAATTGAGATCCCAATCAGTTCCTACTGTCGCCAATCCAGGTTCTTGAAAATACTCATGCCGGTTTGAAAGCGCAACACCACCTCCTCATCTGTTGTCACCATATTCCCTCGGCAACTTCCCTTTAAAGACCGCCTTCAGATTTAACAGGTATTTACACAGATTCTCTCTACGAATACCGTAACCTATGCAACTTCGGAGATATTGCATCCGTTGAGCACCGACATTGTCACGTCGAGTCATCGGAGTTTTGTTGTTCAATTCTAGAGACCACTCGATCGAGGAGAATAAAATGGATTTCGTACTGCTGCCAAACAAGGAAGTCATCGCAAAACCCGGAAAACTATTCATTGAAGCTCAAATACGGGATGATGTTCGAAACAATCTTCCTGAAGTTAGGAACGCTGCAGAGGTGAGAGTGATGCGAATCTCGGAAGTGGATCCAATGGCTCAAGTGATATTACCAGCAGTTAAAAGCGTTGCTCGAAACGCATTTCTCTTCGGGAAACTTTACCTTTGAACTGCTGGAAGACATTTTGGTAAACGAACGAAGTAAGTCACCATCCTTGCTCGACAACTACTAAGAGGGTTGCGTACTGGTTCTGACGTTTCTGAAGCTGCTGATCTGAGATTGGGAGCCCACTTACAAAGAGTGAAGAATGTTTTGAAATCGCTCAAAGTTGTGGAATATCTTGGACCACATACCGAACAGACGATATACTCTTCCACGGGCGTCCGAATCGAGGTCCAAGTGTATGAGCTTCATGACACACCGAAGCCATTGGAGGAAGACAGTCACATCCCGCAGGCAGAGATCACACCAATGCCGCATGCTAGATTTGATGGCATTTGGGACGAGTATGAAATAATAGGAAATCGAAGGACTGGCAGCTGACGATAATTAGACTTGTGTTCGCAGAAGATATCAAAGGAGATTTAATTTGGATGATGACCAACATACGTAAGTCTTCGTTGTCCTTTAACACTACTCCCCAAGCTCTCGCATTTGAGCATAGAATACGAGAATGTAGTCGTTCAAAAATGCTGATACGACTAGCTAGTTCGATTCTCATCGTCTTCTTCTGGTAAAGTAGGCGGCGACATGAACCCAGTCATCCTTCTCCATGGTTTTCCTGGTACTGGTAAAACCACTCTTTGCCAAGGACTCGCCCAGAAGATAGCGATACGACTACGCTCGAAGTACGACACCACAGTGTTGGTTCAAATCAATACAGCGACGCTGTTATCGAAATATTATAGTGAAAGTGCGAAACAAGTCGACGAGATCTTCACCAAGATCGCACGCATGTGCCAAGAAGAGCCACATACATTCACATGCGTGCTTATCGATGAGGTGGAAAGCATTGCAAGCTCGCGAGAGTTCAGTACAATTGGCGGCGAATCGCACGACTCTTTGCGAGCCACCAATGCGCTTCTCACTGGTAAGTCTGAAAGTGTTTCTAAATGAAGCAGAAGATCACGCCATGGAGCTGACTCCGCAAGATTCGGTGCGGGGAAGCAGGCTAACCAGGACCAGGTTTGGATAAGACGAAGAACTATCCCAATCTAATCTTTCTCTGTACTTCTAACATGCTCGATGCACTGGATGATGCATTCCTTGACAGGTGTGGGCTGAAAAGGGCAGTCACAATGCCATCAATTGCATCACAATACGAGATCCTTAGAAAGAGAATCCAGAAACTCGTCGATAGACGGGTCATACAGACCGAGAAAGTACTTCCTTCATACGAAGATGCAAAGTCTTGTGTCTACCTCGACTCGGCGGGTGTGGGTGCCAGACTATTGGGAATTGTGGAGCTTATCAACTCGTCTCCTACAATTAGTGGAAGATCATTGACTCAACTTCCCGAATGTGCAGTTTTGCAGTACCTGCGAGAAGAGGAGTGTAATATGGACATGGCTTTAGCGTTCATTGAGCGACAAGTAAAGCTAATTCGATCGTCGCAACAAGAAAAGCATGAAGCAACGAATGATAGCAAGACAGAACTGTGGGGAACGGAAATCGAGATCCGAGGGAAAAAGAGGACATTCAAGATGTCGTTCGATGAGGATCTAGACATTGAGAGTGAGTGATGCCCCACATTGCCTTGCGTCTTTGGAAAGCCGAAAGAGCCCATTTCTGCCCACCACCACCTTTTGCTTCACTACAATGATAGAAGGAATTATGCTGACTTGGTCAAGTGTTGGAAAAGTGCATTGCAGGAGCACGAAAGCTGTTGAGCCAATAATTCGAATGTGCTACGACATGCCAAAGCATAGCTTCCTGCTCTAGATGCCTTGAGTAGAAACGATAAAAAAACTAAAGTCCTTCACAGATCGTGGGTGCGCGATAGCCATTCGCCCACCACCAGTCGACTATATTTAGCAACATATCATGCTGTCGCTCCATCGGGTTTCCCCTCCAAGACCAACGTGCCTGGAATTACGGGAATGCATGCCGGATGGCAGGCGCCTTTCAACCTCCACAATCTCTTACTCCATAGCCCCGAGATGGCCTCAGGTGATAATGGAGAAGCTTCCCCACAAAGCCATTAAGCTCGGCAAGTCATACCTACTCTGGCATGTCAGCTCTCTGGGAGTTGTCATTTTCCACATGTAAGTCGGGCACCAAACCGTTTCGTGCCACGATCACGCAACTATGTTCGCGTGATTCGAGGATGAGAGATGGTGTCGCACGGCATGTCCCTGATCCCATATCTCTTCTTCCTTCTCTATCCTTATCAGTGTCGCAATGTGGACTTCAACCACCGAGATGTATCCAGATAGAACACAGCCACGAAGCACCCACGGGATTGGTAGATGCGGAGAGGTAAGCTATGAACGGGCCGTCATACGCAATGTGAGATGTGATGAGATGCTGCCCAACGCGGCAGTGGCTCCTGCTTTGAGGCGACTGGCTTTGAGCAGCTCTCTTGCTAGGCGATGTCGTCGGTTCGAGGGTTTTTTTTTTCTCTCTCTTGATGTTTCACCGAAGGAGCGAAGGGGCGGATGCAAGTGATTCGGCACCCTGCACGGTGGTGCTCCACCAGCAGACAGCTGCTGCTACGCTGCGAGATGGCCGCAGACCCGTCGTGTGCAATCAAAGCCTCGGGATAAGTCGGCTTTGCGCCTCGGTGGTGTTTGGCTCGTTTGATGGTTTGATGGTTTGTGTGGTTGTGCAACCCTCCCAGCACCGGTTTGCCGGAGCTCAGACTGCGACGAGAGGAGCTGTCAGACGGGTAGAAGAGCTGCACCCAGTCAACTCTACACGCGCCTGTCCCGCGGTGGTGAGTGGCCCGGCTATGACGATGGACTGTTGGGCCAGCGCCGCGTCAAGCAGCGTGAGGGCAAGTACTCAGGAGCTCAAGGCCCGGCAGCGCTGGGTGCAGGTGGAGCTTGTGCTTGTGGGCTGCGGAGGCCACCATCGGAGAGAAAAAAGGGCTGCACCTAGCGGCACGGCCCCCTGCAAGGCGGTCAAAGTGTGGCTGGTGAGGTCGCTTTCGAGAGGCAAAAGAGGCAAAAGAGCAACAGGAGTTGCCATGAAGTCTCGAGTGCCATGAAGTTGCAGCGATCGATCGAGGCCTGGAAGCTGGGGAAAAGCGAGGCCGAGAAGCGTCACCCAGCCTTGGCCTTCCATCATCCCATGAGCCAGGAGGAAGCCAGAGAGGAGCCATGGACCATGGACCATGTCTCCCTCGCACCTGGCGAACGTTACCGTAGCATTAATAATTCGCTCACTCACTTAGAAGACGTTGAGCGATATATGCAACTGGGTGAAGCAGTCAAAGCCAAAAGAGCCTTCGGGCAGCAGTGTTTCTTGTCCGGATATCTGGCCTCTGCCCTGTCCTCTGTGCCCTGCCCGCCGGTTCTTCCCGACCTCGCCGTCGCATCGTGAAAGCCCCTTGTGAAGGCCCGTTCGGCGACGGCTGACAAGGCTCTTCTTGCTTGCTTGTTCGATGGGCGTTGTGGTGGAAGAAGGTGGGAGAAGGTTTGTAGCGAGCAATTACTCCGTACAGTAGAGCCACATAACCTTAGCCAGAGCTACTACCCGCACCCTAAGTGTCTCTAAAGCGTTTAATCCATAGCGATCCTCTACATACCACGCTACTGTACAAGTTGCCATCCAAGGAAGGGCTGTTGAGCCTGCCTCGAGAAGCGTAGTGCTAATGCGAATGCGAATGCGAATGCTCCTGCCCCTCGACTGCGACTGCGACTGCCACTGCCAGTGTCTCCCAGCGCAATGCTCTGGCACCGGCGGCGTGCTGCCGATCCAGCGGTTGGTGGAGGTGCCATGCAGCAATTCCTCGGAATCCAGCCAGGGAGAAAACGCTCCTGTCCGAGCCTGTCTGAGGCGCGGTCCTGTCTCCTCCCTGTCTCTCTGGGCCAGCCCGATGCAGGCAGGATCCAGGATCGCATTCTGCCGCCTGCGTTTTGGCCAACCTTGGCCTGCCTCTGCAAAACCTGCATCGAGATCCTGGGCATTCCGCACCCAGCATGCGGATCCACACTTACAAAAACACTTGCATGTGCCTGACGTATGGAAAAATATCTAGAAGATGCGATAGAGATTGCTTGTTACCTCACTTCTTTCCCGTCCTGGCCATCCGCGACGGCGACCTCAGCTCAACACCACGAACACTCTGCAGCTGACTCTGGCGTGTAACCCATCCCATTGCGCCGACTTGTCCTACTTCTTGTAATACCAACCTGGCTGCCAGCCCAAGCTCTCTTTGCCTCAAAAGCCAGCACAATTCTCCCCCATCAGATCTCCAGATCGCAGGATCTTGGACCCCGCGATTGTCGTTGCGAGGCATTCTCCTGTTATCGCTCTCGTTGTCGCTGTCGTTGTCCACCAGCTGGGCGGAGAGACAGTTGACGTCGTCATCCTCCCAGACAATCTTGGGACCTTCCGACATCTGAACACAACATCAGACCACGCCTCTTTAAGCCAGGGACAGAGCCGAACCTGCATCCCTCCTTCCTCCTCCGTAACCTCCCTATCTGTCCTACAAAGCTCATGATTGCGCAATTTCGATCCTTCAACATCGTTTTCCCTTCGTTTCCCTTCATACTGCGAGCGCCTCCTAAGCCCTACGACAAACCTTTACAATGACAGTTTTCGTGGTTTCCCTGTAAGTAAGCTTAGCTATAGCTCCCATCTCACTTCTATTCTAGCACAAGTAATTTCTTTCTTTGTGTCGTATCACATCTACCTTTTGTGGAACATTGTTACACGTTTGGGGGGCTTGCCAAAGCTTGCGACAGTTGGCAAGGTTCCACAACCCCAGATTTCTCCTGTGCCAACCAGCACAATTCTTATGCAATTATCACTGACTGGAAACGTTATCCAGCTTTCTCCCCTATACTATCAACTTCACACTCCCTAAAGCGAACTCTCCTCGCGGGCGCCCTGCTGTACCAAGAAGGTCCACTACCAAATCAACCACCCGAATCGACACATCCTCCAAGCAGCTAAGTCTCTTCGACCCTCAGATTACTCCGCCGCAGACGCCAATTGCGGACATCGACCATGACGAATTCTTTGCCCAGAACGAGAACGCCGAACTGCGAGGGCTGAACCACTTCCCCAAACAAGAGGGCCCACGATCCACAATCGCCCCCAGCGATCCACACTCTCCAGCATGGGGTTCCGGCCGAGTCTTCACCCAGCCTCGATCAAGAGCTAGCTCTCCTCCTCCCGCAGATATCTTGAAGCACAATAAGATTGTGGAGAAGGCGAAAACTCTTGGTAGGGCAGGTGTGCGCCAACCCCAACTGGAAAGGAGTGACAGCCACGATCGTGTCTTTGCTCATGCTGACTGGACCGTAGTACCAGCAGACCAGGGCAATGGCGGACTCCGAAATGCCGTCCAGGCCGCTGTTAGGAATGGGAAGTTGAATGACAAGATCTGGGTCGGAACCTTGGGGATGCCAACCGATGCACTTGAGGATACCCAACAGAAGCAAGATATCGAGGACAAATTGGCCACCGAACATGACTCGCTGACGGTTTTCTGCAAAGACAGCGACTTTGATGGGCATTACACTCATTATTGCAAGCAGATTCTCTGGCCTGTGTTCCATTATCAGATTCCTGACAACCCGAAGAGCAAGGCCTACGAAGATCACTCCTGGATCTACTACGTCAAAGTCAACCAGGCTTTTGCCGACAAGATTGTGAAGAACTGGAAACGTGGCGATGTCATCTGGGTCCATGACTACCACCTACTTCTTGTGCCATCTATGGTGCGAAAGAAACTCCCAGATGCCAAGATTGGATTCTTCCTCCACGTTGCATTCCCTTCATCCGAAGTTTTCCGCTGCCTAGCTGTACGAAAGGAGCTGCTGGAAGGTATGCTCGGTGCCAACTTGGTTGCATTCCAAATCCACGAGTATGCTCGTCATTTTCTTCAGACGTGCAGCAGGCTGCTTTGTGTCGAGGCTACCAATGATGGTGTCCAACTCGAGGACCGCTTCGTTGATGTCGTCAATACACCTATCGGCATTGACCCTGTGGCATTGGATCTCAACCGTGATGATCCAGATGTTGCAGAATGGATGGCGACCATGCAGGAGCGATATCGTGGGAAAAAGCTAATTGTTGCACGAGACAAGTTGGATCACGTGCGAGGCGTGCGACAAAAGTTACTTGCTTACGAATTGTTCTTGAACAAATATCCCGAATGGAGAGATCGGGTCGTAATGATCCAGGTCGCGACATCTACTACCGAGCAAGCTGAGCTTGATGCTACAGTCTCCGACATTGTCACTAGAGTCAACTCATCCTGGGCAAACTTGGCTTACCAGCCTCTCGTCTATCTCAAGCAAGACATCAGCTATCCACAATACCTTGCCCTGCTCACCGTTGCCGATGCTCTGATGATTACCAGTCAACGCGAGGGAATGAACTTGACCTCTCATGAGTATCTCTTCTGTCAAGATGGCAAATTTGAAGGTCACAATAAGAATGGCGCTCTTATCTTGAGTGAGTTCACCGGCAGCTCATCTGTCTTTGGTGGCAATGAGCTTTCAGTCAACCCGTGGGACTACCAACAATGTGCCGAGGCAATCAAAACTGCTCTCGAGATGGGCGATGCTGAAAAGAAGATGCGGTGGGATAAGCTGTACGGCGCAATTATGCATCACACTGCAGAACATTGGTTCACCGCTTTCCTCACTAGACTCGACAAGGTCTACGCTGAGCAACATCGACGAAACACGACTTCGGTTCCTCGTCTGTCTATAAACATGCTTGGCAGGTCATATCAGCAATCGGAGAGAAGACTCTTCATTCTGGATTATGAGGGCACTCTTGCTTCGTGGGGTGCTCCTACTGATATCATCCTTACAAGTCCTCAAGTAAGTCATGAGTTCTCTACTCGAGATAATCACACGCTAATGTCAATAGCGAACCCTTGACGTCCTGAATGACATCCTCCAAGATGAACGCAACACTGTCTACGTTATGTCTGGTCGCCAACCTGAGGAGCTTGACCGTTTGTTCAAGCGAGTTCCAAACCTTGGACTCATTGCCGAGAATGGTTGCTTCCTCAGGGAGTTTGGGTCTAACAAATGGGTTGAGATGGCCGATCCTGAGAAGATGCGTGAATGGAAAGAGTCTGTTGAAGGTATCATGCACTATTACCAAGAGCGAACTCCAGGTTCATGGATCGAGCCCAGACATTGCAGTCTTATCTTCCATTACAAGAGCTGTGAGGATCAAGAGGGTGCTAGTCGACAGGCTGGTGATTGTGCAAGCCATATCAACGATGCTTGTGAGGAGCAGAGAGTCAGAGCTATCCCAGTCGAAGGTATGTCTTCACTCTCCTTCCACTTTGCAACGCTAACAGTTTTCAGGCGCCGTTATTGTCGAGCCGATTGATTGGTCCAAAGGCACAGCCGCAATGAAGATTTTTGAAGGTCTCAAGCGCGATATGGCACCAAATGTTGGCCATGACTCCCCAGTTGACTTCCTTATGGTGGCTGGCGATGGTCGTGATGATGAAGTCATATTCCGCTGGGCCAATGAGCTCGGACGTGATGGCACAGTCAAGAGCGTTACGACTGTGAGTCTCGGAATGCGCAATACTGAGGCGGGTTGTACCCTGACGCAAGGAGTTACTGGTATGTACTCTCTTCTCTCGACGAGCTTCACGTAACTTACGAAATGCAGGTGTTTTGACGGTCCTTCAAAAGCTCGCAATGCTCTCCTAAGCACTGCATCTGGTCATTTTGTTTATACTTGCTTCTCTAGCGTTCTCTGAGCCGGTTTCTTTGACGCGGTCGTTTTTGTAGTGGGGGTTGAGTCTGGGCTGAGCTGCTGGTCTGCTGGGCGGAGATGAAATTAGCTACCATAGCTAGCTACCTACTTCTAGGTTTCTTGGAAAATATGGTGCGATGAGATTAAACGAAACGAGGAATGGTTACATGAGCATAGCATGGCGTTTTTTTTTACACAGGGAGTTTGATATGACGGAGAAGAAGACGAGCAATCGTCAGCATACGCGATCGTGTGCACGCCTTCGACAGGCTTTCCCTTTTCTTTGGCTTTGGCTTCTATCTATGCACGCACACAGACAGGCTGGACAGCCATGATGGATGGATGGGTGGATGGATGGATGGATGGATAAAAAAGGAATGGGATGGGTGGGTAGGGATGGATGGATAACATTCTCTTGTATGATCACAGAGCGAAGAGGAGAGAAGAGATGTGTGTGTGCAATTGCGTGCCGCCTAGACTTTTACATACAATATACTTAGAGCGTCGTTGGAACCTAGAGAAAGCAAGAAGCAAGAAGCAAGCACCTCGCACTCACGTGCCGTGCCAAGCAACGATGGATGCAATCCATAAATGGAATAAAATAGAATGTTGGGTTCTTCTTCTTTGGTTTTGTAATAATAGATGTGTCGATTGGATTATGTGATGTTGATGCAGTCAGTGCGAGCGAGGTGTTTTTGTGCTAATGTATATTATATTATATTATATTATATTATAGCGAATATGTTGATCTTTACTGCTTTTGATTGTGATCATGGTGGTTGTTGTCATAGTGTCAAGTGTTAGGGCAGGGCAGGGCCAGGTTATCCAAGTTTCCCATCACTGTGGATGGGGGATTTATCTGGATTCCCATGGGGGTTTTGATGCGAATTTCCATTCCCATTCCCATCCCCATCCTATCTATTAGTTAGTTGTGTGATGTTTGTTGTTCGCATTTTATTCCCCTACTAAGCGACTTCACGATCCGTGATACAATAGAGTTATATATTAACTACCTAGGTTGGCTCGGTTGGCTCCGTATTAATCTTCACCAGTTTGATCTTTACGGAGTCACAGTACTGTCTACGAAGGGCCAGGATAGGTTTGACTGTACTGTACTGTATCCAGGAATTCTTCTCCATTTGTTCAGAATTCCCATTTCCAATGCCATTTCCAATGCCGGTCAAGATTTGTTGCGGATGCCTGTATGTACAGTACATTACCGTCCCCAGTAGGTATATTTCGATCATGTTTTATTTTCTCTTATCTCGTCTTTTTGGCGAGGTACGTCACTACTATCTTCACACCTTACTTAATCTTTACGGACTGTGGCTGGGGGATACGGCCCGCGGACGGTGAGATGGTCCGGAGTAAGGAGCGATAGAAACACTCTTCATGCGCCTATCGGTAGGTTGGTTAGAACTTCGGTATTTTAGCGCTGCGGGCGATCCCCAACCCCCGTAACCTTAGCTCAGGGTCTCATTCACAACTCGCAACAGAATCATCTCCTTTCGATAATCAGAATACTGTACTTATTATATCAGCTCTCGCACATACACCTTACGGGGCGGGGTTATTCTACTTATATATTTCTTGTATACAGCGAAGACTTTAGGGCTGTGATACTGTATAAAGAGATTGGATTGGGGATTCTGCTTTGCGATGATCAAAATTTGGCTGCTTCATGCAGACGGACGAGGAGGGTGGTTAGCGCCCGCTTGAGCCACACGACGTCATTCCCACTCGCTAGAAAAGCGACGACCAACCATTTCTTAAGGGGAGTGTTCATCTGAAGGTTGGAAACTTGCTTGGAACGGATGCGGAACCAGAACCAGCGGTCTGATGCCCGGAGATGGATTGAGAGGGGAGAGGGGAGAGGGGAGAGAGGAGAGATGATGCTGCGGCTGCTGATGATGATGTGGAGGGGGAGGCTGAGTCGAGGGTTTGTCTGCTCTGGGATATGCGTTTGGTAAGCGCGGGACCCGGAGACTGGGAAGAGGAGAGCAGGGAATAAAGGTTGGTTGGTAGGTAGGCAAGGTAGGGTAGCGTTTTTCTTTGTTGTAACGTCTATCCCTGCGTGCCGAGACGCACCCTGTAACGAGACAAATTTTAGGTACTTTAAGTTCAAGCGACTTCAAATCTGTGAACGTGTTAAATTTTCTATTCATTTTCATTTTAGTGATTTATATACCTCCCCCGAACACTCCTAACCTATTAATTCCGAGAATTATTATCACGTCGTCGCCGCCCTCTTGAATTTAGAGAGGGCCTCCTTTTACACTATAATAGGACCCCTCGACTTACGACACTACTATTAAGTTTTTTCTACCTTTTAAACACATAGAACGATCAGATTCGATATCCAGGTCTTATTTTGAGGCTAAAAAGCTATTGCCACGATTATGGCGGCCGATGCGTGCTATATTATACGACGTCGCCACATGGGCTGATACCTCCTCCAATTAAGCGATCAAGGATCATGGTTAGTGGCGGTGTGGTTATAGCAAACCTCGGTAAAACTTTAATAGAATTGTGGCTGCTAAACGTGTGGCTGTAACATTTGTGGGTCCGCGTACCTTGCCGGAAAATTCCTGTTCTCGACATCCTCTAATTAAGTTAGAGAAAAGAGTGGCCCTGTGCGGAGCTAATAAAATCGGCCGCCCCTTTCCTAGGGAATTACGGTATAGTAGCTAGAACGAACCTCTTCGGATTTCAGCCAAAGCCTCCGCGGCAATCCGCTCCTATTGCAATATTACTAACGAATTTGAAGATGACCTTGTAGATAACAGAGTCCGCAAAGGTCGAAAGACTGCCGAGAGAAGCCCGTTATTAGCACGCAAGATAACGATACTGTACTTCCGTATAATAGGGGAGTCGCTAGGGTTTCATAAGCCGGGCTCAGAATGCGGAGGTCAGATAGTTAGCTGATTTTAGAAGATTCTAGAAGTAAAGGGCAACCATTAAATTACTATAAATTTTTAAGTTCCCCTAGGACCCTCTATGAAATAGAAGATAAAGAAAAAGATATATTAAATTAAGACTTCTATGCATCGTTTATTAATAAGTACTACTTTTCATGTCACAAGCTTTGGCCCTGGTTGAAGCTGAAGAATCGATACTCCTCCTGACTGATGTCCCAAAGCGATAACCCCACCCCATGTAGCTTGACAAGTAGGTCTATAACCAGGAGGTAGCCAAAGAAGATTAGTAATACCTTCTGCCAGCCAGTTTTCAGACACACATAAGGTCGGGATCTGTTTGCCGTCGGGGGAGAAGGCCATTGAGCTGACCGAGTCCGTGTGGCCCTCGAGTGCCGGCAGCAGCTGCTGTCCCGTGGCGGCGTCCCAGCGCCGGACAGTCCTATCCCATGACCCAGACACGATCTGCTTGCCGTCGGGGGAGAAGGCCACTGAGTAGACCCAGTTTGTGTGGCCCTCGAGTGCCGGCAGCAGCTGCTGTCCCGTGGCGGCGTCCCAGCGCCGGACAGTCCTATCCCATGACCCAGACACGATCTGCTTGCCGTCGGGGGAGAAGGCCACTGAGTGGACCCAGTCCGTGTGGCCCTCGAGTGCCGGCAGCAGCTGCTGTCCCGTGGCGGCGTCCCAGCGCCGGACAGTCCTATCCCCTGACCCAGACACGATCTGCTTGCCGTCGGGGGAGAAGGCCACTGAGTAGACCGAGTTCGTGTGGCCCTCGAGTGCTGGCAGCAGCTGCTGTCCCGTGGCGGCGTCCCAGCGCCGGACAGTCCTATCCCCTGACCCAGACACGATCTGCTTGCCGTCGGGGGAGAAGGCCACTGAGTAGACCGAGTTTGTGTGGCCCTCGAGTGCCGGCAGCAGCTGCTGTCCCGTGGCGGCGTCCCAGCGCCGGACAGTCCTATCCCATGACCCAGACACGATCTGCTTGCCGTCGGGGGAGAAGGCCACTGAATAGACCCAGTCTGTGTGGCCCTCAAGTGTTTGTAGCATCGCATTCCAGTATGTTTCTACTCTAGGCTTTCTCTGGATCCAAGGCGGGATATATCTCTTGAAAGTTTCTCGAACAATGCTCTTCTCTGGGGCGAAGACAAGAGCCGAGCAATATGTTTGAAGAGGCGCTTGTTCAATAATTAATCGATTGTGTAAGGCAAACCGCTTTGCATCATATATAAACGCATGTACATTAGGACTCTTGTCGAACTTATTCAAATTAGTAGAGTCTTCTCTACAGGCATCTTCAAAATCACATTATGACTTACCTTAATCCTATTCTCCAGCTTCATTATCATTATAATACCATCTGGCAGGCTTTTCATTAAGCTGTGCGCCTCAAGCCAGAATATATAGCTCGTTGTCAAAAACTGATGAACGGAGCCACCGTCTTTGAGATCATTAGTAGTGTGTCCTCTATCACAATCAAGTAGATGGTCAACCCAATAGAGACAGGAGTATTGCGCTACAGCAAGCGGATCGGGAATTGGCGGGTTGACCTTCTCAATCGGGAACCCAGGAGCATGCAAACCGTACATGTCGCGTCGAAACGTTTTGGACATAACCTCGAGCGATCTTGAGAACATCGTGTAGACTACATCTGCCTTTCCAGAGGGAAATATTCTATTAAATGCCCTTTCGAGCAAGAAGTCCTTTGCCGATTGATGGATGAAATATGTGCGATTCTCTCGTATAGTGAGGAAAGAGCCACATTTATTGACAACCTTCACGACTTTCTCGATATTAGAAGAGATTTGCCGAGGAAGATTAGAGAGGGCTCCTACTTCGAGGAGGTAAAGTGGGCGGTACGCAAGGGTTATAGTAGAAAGGACAAGACGGCAGAACTCAGGATCTTTGCGCTGTAGCTGTTCAACTTGACGTAACATCCGATCGTAGAGCGGCTCTAGCTCGGGTGGCATGTCCTGAAGCACATCGAGCACGTCCCAGCTCTCTACAGACTCAAGCTCCTTTAAGACAAGAGCCGCCCAGAGAAATGTCCCATTGGCCTTAGCGTATATCTGATCTCGGACTGTCTCTTGTAGCTTGCTGTCGTCCTTAATAAGTCGCAGTTTGGAAACCTTAAAATCGATAAACATCTGGATAGCACGAGAAACATGCTCTTCGTTAAGCTCAAGGCTGAGCCTCTGCGTATTATCAACTCTCAGCCGCGCCTCGATGTTGGGTTCATTGCGGCTTGACACAATCCATTTGACGCGAGGGGATGTTGATGCAGTTCGACTAATTAGATCCAAAAGCTGGTTAAGATTTACTGTGCATTCGTCGAGCGCATCAATAATCAAATAGATGCTCTTCAAGCGCGGGTCTTGTAGAATGCTTGTAAAGACTTCAGATAATGCAACCCAAGCGTTTGTACCTTCAAAAAGGGCCTTGCCAGCGTCGTCGTACTTTTTCCGCACATGCGAGATAAGCAATGGCTGCTGGTCGATGAGCAAGTAGATAAGACCGCAGAGCGCGGCTGACGCATTATTAATGCGGTCATCGGTAGCCTGGCAGAAGAAGTACGATAATAGCGTGGTTGCCTCTTTGTCTCTCAGCTTCGTGGAAGAGCTTAATTCATCGAGGGTGCCGCAAATAAGCATTGTCTTGCCTTTGCCGGGATCGCCCTTAATCCAGAGCAGCCGGCTGCGTTTGTCATCGCGCCATTGTTGAAAATCGGGATGTTTGAGAATCCATTGGTAAGAGTCTCGCAGCAGCCCACCCTTCGTGTCTTCGATCCGCTTCTTGTCCTCGCGGGGATCTGTTATCCGCAGGTCTTGTATACAGCTTTGGCTCTGAGGGTCGAGCGGATTCTGCTCGTCAACTAGGAAAAGCGATTAGCAGATACTTAAAGATGAAGCGATTTATCGTATGTTCACCTGTCAGCGATTTCTGGATCTTCTTCCTTAGCCGTTTAAACGCGTGCTCTTTCCCTTCGCCGTAAATAGGTAGCAAATGAATGCCAAATATCCCTAGTAGTGAGTACGCCTTGTCTTCGGGGCGTGTTGTTTGGCGATTTTCTGCCCACGAGAATCGTTCCTCAACTCCAAATTGAGACAAAGGGGCTCCTTCTAGTGCTGAGACCGGAATCCCCGTTATCTCGTGGATGTGCCGCTTTAGAGATCCTTTATCTCCTAGTCGCCTGCGTTGTTGAGAGAAGAATTCGACTACGCGTGGTGCAAGGAGCTCTTGAAGGGTCCAGCCTCGTGTAAACCATTCGCTATCTCGGAAAGCAGATCCCCAAGTATGCTCGGTAGATGTGTCACCTGCTTTCCGCTTTAGTACCGAGACATCTAATAAATAGACGTAGCATCTGGCCGCATCCCGATACCAGCGATACATCGAGTTGAGGGCCTCTGCGAGCTCGGTGCTACTCGACTTGTCGATACAACATGTGTCCACCCAAAAATGTTTCAAGCCGTCACCCCTCGCCTGTTCTCCGCAGAATCGGAGCTTCTCATAACCAGCCTTATTCGTGCCGATTCCCTTCTGCAGATCTTCAAACGTCACCTCCTCCGTTCCCCACCTGTGTGAAAGAATTGCGTAGTCGGGTATAGCTTTGTCGAAGAACTCAGTCAGGCTGAAATTGCCATCGCTGTTGTACTGTAGCAAGCGCATCGTTCGGCCAGGTTCGAGGATCGCACGAGGGAGGGTTCTCAGTAGCTGTTAAGCCGTTTAAATAGCATCGATGTAGGTGAGGTGAAGCTTGGAGGAGACATCGTGTCGAGGCTGGCGCACTCAGCTGGGCGGGCAGCCTCGCGGCAATAGCATCGTTGTACATCACTGGAAGCGCGCGCAAGACCGGCCCAGTCTTTGAGGCCAACGGAGGCCAGAAAATGCGGTGGCATAATCAAGCACCTATTATAGGTCTAGCATTGGGATGTTCGAGAAATCTGCTCTTTTACACACGTGACTAAGCCTGAAAGTAGCTTTAGTAAGATATAGCGAGCCGGGGCGTGAATATAGTAAATGTCATCTAGGCTAGTGTGTATTACTAAGCACTGAAACATGTAGACCCTCTCATCGCACCGGCGTTACTCCCGGACTGTATTCTTTTCCTCTCTGAGTGTCTTTAAATTTTGGGGCCATATTATTCCGTGATAGGACCTTTCCTAGAGTGCTCCGAATTTTGAAAAAACTTTAATAGTCGCGATTGAACAGGGGAGAGCAGCGGAAGCGGCGATCGGTGGTGTAATTAAAACGATCAATAGCATAATTAAACGCACTCTTTTTTTTATTGCTAAGAAGTCTCCTTAAGGAGAAATAGTCAAAGAAAGTAATATATTAATAATAACTTTATAGACTTACTAAGAAAAAAATTGTGATTCCAAAACTATAAATTCGTCTCGTTACAGGGTGCGTCTCGCTACGCAGGGACAGACGTTATTTGTTTCTTTCTTTCGTTCATTGTTCTTGGACTTCGTACTTGAGAAGAGGAGAAGGAAGGCTTGTTGCAACTAGTGTTGGGATTGTTTCTTGAGTCAGTGGGTGTGTGAGTGAGTCAAGGAAGTCAAGTCGACAAGAGGTTTGCGAAGAATACGGATATACGCTTCACTCGAGGTCCAATTCACCGTATTCGGGTTTCTCGAGTTTCTCAGCCTCAGTGACGGTAACGGCGGGGACACATATATAATACCTCACATCTCCTCCTCTCACTTCTCCACCACCACAAGAACTCAAGCACAACCCCAAGCCGACCAAACTTAGGATATACTCAGGGTATAGCAGAGTATATACCACCACCACTCAACATGCGGCTCCAACCATCCCTCGTCGCTCTCCTAAGCCTCATCTCCCTCACCCACGCCGCAACCATAACCTCCACCATCACCACCTCATCCACGCCATCCTCCACTATACCACCCAGCTTCTCCTCCACTCCAACATTCGAAAACGACATCCTCTCCGCCCACAACTTCTACCGCTCCGAACACAACGCTTCCGCCCTAACCTGGAACGCCACCTCCGCCAAAACGGCCACTTCCTGGTCCGCCAACTGTCTCTTCAAACACTCTGGCGGACCCACGGGGGAGAATCTTGCTGCCGGGTATGCGAATGCGTCGGCGAGCGTGGATGCGTGGGGGTTGGAGAGGGAGCAGTATGATTGGAGTAAACCGGGGTTTAGTGAGGAGACGGGGCATTTTACGCAGTTGGTATGGGGGAATACGACGAGTGTGGGGTGTGGGTGGACGAGTTGTCAGGGGAAGGATGGTGAGTGGATCTTGGTTCTTTTGTCTCACTAGTTCGATGGGAAGATTTGCGTGCTATATAGAGAGTGTGTGGGAGGCTGCTATAGAGAACTTGGATTACGCGAGTGCAGAATGTTGCGAAGATTAGTTAGGGAAGGGCTTAGTTTGAGCCTCGTTGCTAATGCTTGGAATAGGTACACCTGGTTTCTACGTTGTTTGCGAATACTACCCAGCAGGCAATATCGTGGGAGATAATAATCAATTCTTTATCGATAATGTAAAGAAGCAGGTTAAAGGGAAACCGACGGATACGGTAGAGAGTGGGGTTACGAGTGAGGGGAGTGGGTGGAGAGATGTGAGGTGTTGGGCGGTGGTGTTGTGTGTTGCGGGGGTTGTGAGTTTTGTGATTGTACTTTGAGGGAGCGGTGTGCGAAGGTGGAATTGCCAAGATAGTGTATGAGTTTTGATACCCTGTTACAGAGCGGCTATGAGATATGAATCTATGAGTTATGGCTGAAAATTTGAGTCGATACATTTCGAATAAGAGACCCTGCCCGATGCTGCAATGGAGGCTTACCCAAGTGGGTTACGATTTTATATTGATTATCACGCATTGTTTTATGTTTACTGCAGGATTTTGCTTCTATGAAGCTTTTGGTCTTAGACCTCAGAAGCTCCTCTGAGGACGATTCACGTGACAACTCGTCAAGAAAGCAAAGTCAAGCAAGTGATTCGACTTCTCAAAATTGATCTTTAAGAGATCCTTGTGTAATCATGAGATCACTTTTAACAGACGCTTTTTTCTAGTAAAATAAATTTCGCTTATCTTTTTTCTCTACAATAATTTCCTCTCACCCTTCCATCCTTCCATTCTTGCAACAATCTCAACACAATCACCTCACAAGTCTTCTCAAATTTGCAATACGAGGCGTTATTGCTATTTCACAGAGCAACCGGTGTCACAATCATGGCCGAAGTTACGTCGAAGAAGCGTGATCAGCCGTCCAGTCAAGCTCTTGAAAGTGAGGGCCCCAAGAAGAAGCAGAAGGTGGATCGGCCGATATTCTCGTGAGTCTCAGCTTCGTTCTTTGTTGTCCCAGTACTGATGGCGATGGACAGAGACCCAATTTTGATGATTACCTTGACTGCCGGTGACGGAGATGGAGCCAAGGCCTTTCTGGTCCACAAGGAGGTCGCTTGCCACTACTCCCCAGTTCTGGCAAAGGCTGGTGACCGCTATCAACTCAAACAGTTCAGCGAGCGAGCCGTCAGGTTTCTGGTACAGTGGTTGTACTCCCAACAGCTTGTGGTTGAGCAACTCCAAAGGGACCATGATGAGATTTACACCGATTCTGTCAAAGAAGAAGATTCGGCCTTAGTTGAGCTATAGGGTCTGGCTCGGGAACTAAAGATTCCTTCTCTTCAGAACGTAGCTATCAACACGATCGATGCCATCTACCGAAAAATTGAGGACTTCCCAACCAATGATAGTATTGCACATGCATACCAAACCACCACATTCGGTGATGAACTTCGGGAATTCCTGGTCGCTATGTTCGTCCACGCTCTTGAGAACTTGGAATACAATTTTGATGAGTATCTCACCCTCCCGCAAGAATTCCTTCGGGATGTGACTCTCTTCACTTGTAAAAAATTAGGCTGGCGTCAAAAGTCTTACCGAGTCTCTGACTTTTACTCCACGATAAATGGGACAGAGAAGAGAGGCATTGGAAACGGAGAAGATGACGAAGACGAGGAAGAATAGGAGTCACTCACCTCAATATAGGCAGAGGGATTGGGGGAGGATTCGGGCGGTGATGAATATGTGGAGTGATCAGCATGACCCCGCGGCTCAGAGCAAATCTAGTGAGTAGTCACAAATTCCCACCGCTAGGTTTCTGCTAAAGAAAAGTTAGTCCAGCCTTTTACCATACATCTTTTAGCTTTGCTTAACATTGATTTCGGGGTGGTTGAGGGAAGGATATCCATAGAGAACGGAACGTTCAGTGGGAAATGGGGTATTGACGTCTCAATTGCATTGCCTTGCATGTCTACAGACTCATTCAGAAATTTCACCTGACGTCTACTGATGGGCGAAGATGAGTTGCCAAATGATGCTCTCCTTGGGTTCAGTTTCTAGAAAACCATTCAATACTCTTCAATTCATTCGATCACTTTCATGACATTAAATTCTCCTGTAGCCTTGCACTCGCTTGCGCAATATAAGTACCTCTTTGGTCTCTTCAACATCCTCCTTCCAACCACAACAATACAAGCAACGTCCCACCTCAACGTTGTTGCGCCTTTACGAAAGATATCAATCACCAGGCCCATTGCAGTTCAGCAACAATGCCTTACCATGACGAGAGCCCCGGTACCTTGAGCGAGGCTGAGGATATGTCGATGAAGTTGGAGTACGAAGACGAGGAGGAAATCGAGAAAGTGATTGAGAAAAACTTCAGAAGCATTGACTGCCGCAGCTATAGCAATCTCGACAGCGATGAAGACACTCATGAAGACACCGAGGAAGCCACCGACGAAGACATCGATGCAGACAGCGACGAAGACGGCGAGGATGATGCGCAGTCTGATCAGTCATCCGAAAGTGAGATACCGAAGCAAGAGCAAAAGAAGGGTCGGCCAACGTTCGCGTGAGTAACCAGCTAGTCTCAATTGAAATTTCCTTCTGTGTAAGTTTTTAAGCAAAACTGATTGCGGATTCTACTATTCTAGTCACCCAGAATTGATGGTCGACCTTATCGCTAAGATGGAGGATGACAACATAACCCTCACGGTCCATAAGGAGGTCGTTTGTCATTACTCGCCTGTACTCGCCACATTCTTCGCCAATAACCCCACAAAGTCTTATACCTTCAACAGCACAAAACGAGCTCTGAAACTTCTCGTACAGTGGCTCTACTCCCAAAACCTTTTTGTTGACCGGCTTCATGAGGATCGCGTCTGGCTTTGGTGTCCTGGCGATGAGGACTTGGCATTAATCGAGCTTTGGGTCATGGCGGAAGGCTTAGAAATCCCGAACCTTCAGAACCTGGTAATCAAGGTTATAGATGATATCTATCAGGTGTGCCATTACTTTCCTGGAGGCTGTATTGGTTCAGCTTACGAGGCGACCTCACGGGGCAGTAAGCTTCGAGAGTATTTAGTTGCTCTTTACGTCAAGTCCTCCTGGCTTGACTGTATCATTGAGGAAGACGAGGAACTTCCGCAAGAGTTCTTGATCGAGTTGGCGCAATACTTGAGCAACAAGTTGCATGACGATCAGAAAGCCTATGACATTTCAGAATTTATGAACTGAGGAGAACGGGCAATGACGAGCGTGATTTTAAACGCGACGTAGCAGATGCATCTCAGTAAGTACGCGATAAATCTTGACGATCTCCAGCTAACTCGTGCAGAAGATGCAACTCTACAAAGGAACTCTGTGGTAGGATTTTGCATGTCACTTCAGGACGGTCGAGAAAAGCGCATAAGGAGAAACACGGTCCATCATTCTGCACAGTGATTTTACAAGCACTACACTGCTTTTTCACACGCATGGCAGAAGATTAGCAAAATAGATGATCTTTCGTACACTCAATAGAGAACGCAGTTTTTATTTCGGAATTCATCTTTCATGCATAATGATTCGTGCTGATGTCACTGTGCAAGTCGTCATCTCGATGTCTACGACCTTGAAGACACTTTTGCACTTCTTAATGAGATGGAAATTGTTGATCATGTGGTGCTGCTAGTTTGCTGATGCGCTTCGCAACTTTCACTTTGTGTTTGCGACCTTGAAATCGCAGTTGCACTTCGGTTTTATTCAACGTTGCCGACTGCGCTGCCACCTGTCTACTAAACTTTAACCAATATTTATCTCATTATCTAACATAACCTCGTTTTAGTGATCACATTCACTCAGAGACCTCAGAGTTTTAGTTAATTTTGATGGGGCTCAACTTCAAAACTCCCAGGGTATTTGGCGCCTCGTTTGCACTTTCAACTTCTAAGTTCCTTCCTTCAACGTACAACCTCAGCGCAACCTCAGCGCAATCTCAGCGCAACCACTTGTGCTGGTACATCCACCTTCCCTCCAGAACGATCATGGGCTCTAGCGCATATAATTTAAAGCGGCGATCGGAGGAGGAGAAAGGAGGAAGGAAGAAGCGGAAGATGGAACCACCTACTTTTTCGTAAGTAAAACGCGCCTATCCCTGGCAATACATTGTCCACCACGTCGTCTTCCAAGCGATTGATAAGCAGGGCGCTCAGTCATTTGAATACCATGCTATCTCCTTTCAATGTTTCGATACTTACTAGACAATCAGGGATCCTACCGCTCTCGTTACCTTCATTATCGGTAAGGACGACAACAAGAAGACCTTCATCATTCATAAAGATGTTGTATGCGAATCATCTTCGGTTCTGAAAGCCGCGTTTGAGAGCGAATTTGTCGAAGGACAGACCCAGACATATAAACTGGAAGACACCACTGAACGGGCATTCAAATTGCTTATGCAGTGGATGTATGCTGGACGATTCACCGTGAAACAGTTTCAGGAAGACTGGGCCGAAGACGACGAGGCGGAAACCTCCGAAAATTGGAGCATTATCGAACTCTGGGTCTTAGCCGATAAGCTGTGTATGCTTTCCTTGCAAAATAAGGCTATTGAGACTTTGGATAGGATCTCAAATGTTTCTGTAACGATATTCACTTCAGAAATCCGATACATCTATGAAAGTACTTCATCCGGTAGTCCTCTTCGGCGTTACATAATCGCCCAAATTGCCCTCTTCCTTAGCAAAGGTCAATTCGAATGGGCATCAACGCAGGGATTTTTAACTAAGGAAGTGTTACTCGACGTAATCATTTTCTCCAAGGAGAACCTGGTTAAAAATGGACTAGAATATTCTCAAGACCACTTCGAGGTCTCAGATTACTTCGTGGAGATCGAGTAAGAATGAGGACAGATCCCTCTACATGCAATAGCGGTAAATCTCAGCTTTCCAGGCGAAACGTCAATTTGTAGATTACTAACAGTGTGCCTTCCAGAAACGACATTTTGTTCTTCGAGCAGGTCATGAAGATAGGACTAGGAAAGCACTATTAGGGGAGGAGTCATGGACATGTCAAATAGTCACAATGAAGGATCGATGGGAACGTGGCTTGTCTGCGAAGTCAAATTAGGAAGTCAAGCAACTACACACACACGGGGAACTTCTTCTTCCTTACTTCATGCGAGTTCACAGTAGTGGTTGTGTATCAATGGCTAATGCTTTCTTGAACTTTACTGCTACAAATTCGCAGACTCCTGACATCTGCAAAGTTCTTTTGGCAGTTGCACATGTGGAAATCCCTTCGGTGCTCAAAGACTCAAGTTTCAATCTACTTCTAAACATTGTTTCTTATATCAGATTTGGAAATCTTACTATCGACTTATCTCCTTACGAGCTCTCTTCTTGCTTTACATCAACGAGTTCAAATTCTCTAGGAGTTTTCCTGGTTTCCTGAAATAAGGCATTGTCATTACACAGCTTCGGAAGAGCTTACGGCTCCAATCTCTCACTCTCAATCTCTCTCTCAATTTCGCTCCTTGATATACATTGATCTCTATATCTAGGCGCTTAATTGTTTGCTTTTTCTGCTTGCTATGAGATTGATCATAGCATTTTATTGATTTATATTTTGATGCGCTTCTTGGTGTTGGGCTTTTAAGAATGTACCTACAGGCATTACTAATCAAACTCAATCTTCGCCTCACCGCTCACAACTATTATCAACAAATCGATTGAATGCCATTTTCTCGAGTTCATTATTTGTTTTAATTATTTTAATTATACTTAGTCCGTCAACACCATATCACTTGATCCTAACTCTCCTCGGCTTTTGCCTCCTTCCCCGATTAATGCCCATCGTTCTTCTCTCACATCCCTTCATTAGGTAAAAGGGAAGGTGAGGGATTAGAGGCTAAGAAAATAAGAAAATAAGTTAATTAAAACAAATTAGAACAAAATAGAATAATGTATATACCTGATCAAGTTTTCGAATATAGTAACCTCTACAGGAAACTAAAACCTATCCAAAACCAAAGCCTACCTAATATAAACTCACCTATTTAAGCACCTACCTACCCAATAAAGCAAAATAAAAAATATAAATATAAATAAACAAATAAACACATCTCATATTTCAACTCCGACTTCCTAACTTTTCTACTTTCCCTTCAGCCTCGAATGTGATGTAACACAAACCTACCTATGCATCCATGCATGCATGAAACCGCGCATATAATGTGACCATTCCTCGTTTCATTTCATGCCCGTCATCACGATGCAAAGCCCATGCAAAAACCATGCAGATGCAGATGCAGATGACTAGCATCGCATCACATCACATGGAAAAAGAAAGGAGATCCACCTACGCACCTACCTAACCTTGGAAAAAGGAAGAAATATGGTATGGATCGGAACACGTGACCCATCCCCGTAAATCACTTTAGGGAAAGGTATAGGGTATAGTAGAGTAGGTTTATTATAAGTAGAATAAGGGCATACAATGGGAAGGGGGGTTGTAGTGATGCTCTAGAGATGATTGGAACAGACCTATATGATAACAGCCATAGCTCCGACGCTGAAGGAACTGTGAGATGAGATGAGATGAGAGTAAAATGATAGAAGAAGAATGAGCAATACGCCGGAATGTGAATATGCGAAGCAATCTATAGATCCGCTGCCGCTGAAATATGATGATAGCTGGAGCAAACTGTACACAAAATCGCACACACACACATACAACCAAACCCTACACTCTTGTATCCAGATCTCCGTCTCCCTCCCCTTTCCCACTGATCTCTCAACCCACAATTCAATTCAATCCAATCCAACGCAGCAACCCACCTCTACGGCTTCCGATAATACTCCCTCCTCCTGCCTCCATCCTCCACTACCACCCGTTCCCTCTCGACTAACCTGCCACTCAGGCGCGGATTCGTTTGATACGTAATACTCCTACTCCTCTTCCGCTCAACCCTCTCTTCACCCCCATTGCCCTCATCTCTCCTCACCGGCGTCGGTGCCTCTACATACCGATACGTATCATACTCCTGACTCTGCCGTTCCTGCGGCCCGGGCGGTAACCTCTCTCTCACCCTCTCCCTCTCAATATATACCTCCTCTCCGCCTCTCGATCCATGTCTACTCTTTTTACTGACCGAGACGCGACTACTGCGCGGCCCTCCATTTGTAGTATTGCGATCTTCTTCTACGGAGACGAGTTCGATGGTCGGTACGGAAAGAGGGGCTTGAGGGGTTCGTGGGCGGAGGGCTGGAGAAATGGGTTTTGGTTTGTGAGGAGGCGTGAAGGGTCGGGTGACGATGGGTGTTGAGGGTCGGGGTGGGGCAGGGGCGGCGACGTAGCGGGGGCTGCCGGTGCGTTCGATGATTGTTTCTGAGGTGCGGGTATGGGTAGTGCGTTGTTTGCGTGGGTGGCGGCGGTTGGCGAAGACGATGTCGTCTTCCCAGGCTGGGGCTAGTGGATATATTAGGATGCGTGTTTTGCTTGAGATGGAGGAAAAGGATAGGGGAAGGAAGAGGAGAGGAGTGCAAAAACGTACATTTGCTAAAGAGACACATGGTTATTGTACAGTACACTGCGGTGTGAATTCCGTCCTTCCTTTCCTACGATGTCGGCGTCGCGTATACAAGCCTTCGATTCGAGTCGTCCGATGTCTCCCAGCTCGATGGTCTAGTCGCGATTTCAATCTGCCAGTGTGATGTGATCCAATCCCATCCAATCCAATCCGCAGCCTCTCTCGGACCGTCGAATCAATTCCCTCACAGTCCGATCAAATACACCGTATCGCAATCACGAAGCCTATCCAAACCGACCAGCACACGCAGCAGAGGTCGTCGTCGAGTCCAGAACAGCAGAGAGCAAAAAAAAATAAAGTGACAGCGCACGTCGCACCAGATATTTGTGCCCGTGAAAGCTTTACCGATTCCGATACGAGAGCACAATTCGGCGATCGGGAAGTCGACGTCGCAGCTGGGCCCGTGTCTTCTTATTGGGCTCGTTGGGCATCTCGCACATGATTGATGACGACCGCGACGAGACGGAATGGAGGATTGCGGTTCGACTCGGGGGCGCTCGACAAGACGGGAGTGAGAGTCGACTGACTGGACTGGACTGGACTGGACTGGACTGGACTGGACGGGACGGCGAGTCCTTGGTGTTGTGAGTGATAAATCAAGGCAAGCCTCAGGTGGGGCTGGCTGATGGGGATTCCTCGATTGGCCTGGGTGCTGGAGGAATGGTGCTATTCTGGCGGGAGGGATGGAGGAAGGGAACGGAGGGGTGCGATGGGGAGGGATGGGGGAGGCTGTTAGTGGGTGCAGTGGAAGTGGGAGAGGGAAAAGTGGCAGCGGGTGGGCTTGCAGACGTTGCAGCAGGATTCGCGCGGGCTGCAGCTTCCTCCACCAGCGTCTGTCGTGGCGGGGTTCAAGGGGCCAGCCCGAAACCTGGTCCGTGGTGACTTCGCTTGTCGGGACGAGTCGATAGCCGCCGAAAAAGGGGGGTACAAAAAAAGGGGGCTGCTTAGCGAGGATATAGGGGGTAATGATCGGCGCCGAGGCGAGAGGCGAGGGCAGTGGAGACAAAGTGATAGGGGTTTAGACAATTGCGAACAGACGATGAGCTATGATGGATGGCAGTTAACTGGTCAGCTGCAAATAATGATCACCGCCGAGGCAAGAGGTGAAGATGCTCGGATCAACTGATACCGCGTTGAAGAACTCAATGCAAACCTGAAGTTGGACGGTCAAAAGGTATGATCAGATAAGATGAACAGATGCAAGATGCAGTCAAGTGATTGGGCTTGGATTAGCTGCAAGTCATGATCAGCCTCGAGGCGAGGGGCGAAGATAGTGGAGACAAAATGATAGGGGTCTAGATAATCGAGAACTAGCAATACGATATAGAAGATGGTAGTTTACTGATCGACTGCCATTCTTGGTCCGAAAAGTCAAGTAAGTAGTGACATCGTGATGGTGCGATGGGAATATCTGAGAACAGGCAATGAGCTATAAACGACGGCAGTCAACTGACCGAGCAGCTGCACATCGTGATCAGCAGCGAGGCGATGGAAGTGGACAAAGAGAATGGTGTGATAGTGGTGAGGTAATACTCAGGACATACATAGCGCTAAGTATTGATCGCAAAGAGCAAATAGGGAAAGGCAATTGGATTGATAGCGGAAGATATTCGATCATTTGAGGCTGACAAGCGATAATGACAGCCATAATAGCTCGTTAATATCACTATAGTGATAAGGACTAATCTTGATGAGGTAAAGGTCATAACGTAAGTAAGCAAAGACAATACGACAAAGGAGTGAAAATATCAATCATCGAATGCCTGTAAGCAGCTACCGATCAGCATGAAAGTTCGGGAAAGCTCAGTCCGCGGATGAAGGTTTGAGAGCGATCTCAAAAGGAAAGTAATATACGCCCTCGACAGCCGAAAATTGATGATGGGATAATGATTAGAGTCAAATATGACATGCTGATGCCGCATGATATGATATCTTGGCAGGTGAAAATGGTTAGTTATCGAGTGCCTGTAAATACCGAGTGATCGGCGATGAGGCGAGCGACGAGAGACACGAGACGCAATAGACGGTGATAATGGGGGTGCTGTGGCAGGTACTGGAGAGTACTACTGTCTGTGCACTCATAGTGATTACACCTAAGCATGCAAGAGAAGACAATACGACGAAGAAGTAGAAAGGTGTGGTGGATTAATCAGCTGGAAGAAGTGATGCGCGGCGAGGCTTGCATGTACGTTTAGAGCGGTGGAGCTCGGAGGTTCATTTCATGCTCAAGAACTCCACACTAGTAACATACTAATGATTAGATACTGAGATCTTGTGACAGGTGAGAAAGTTGGTCTGCCGAGGGCTTAAAGTTAATGATTGTTGGTCAGAGAGTGAGGCGAGAAGCGAGAGGAGGGCTAGGATCAAGTACTAGCAGGTTTACGGAATAGGCACAATAAGAACAATTGAGAACAGACGAAAATGACAGACACCTGTATGTAGCTACTGATCAGCAGTGAGGCGAAGATTGTAGAGGTTGAGTGGTAATGCTGTAGACAGAGTCAAGAACCTAGAACCCGCGATGGACTGATGATTGGATAGAAGATCAAATACTAAGATCTTATGACAGTGACAGAACCGGTTTACCGAATGCGTAACGTAATAGTTGTCGATCAGAGACTGAAGCAAGAGGTACGGACAATCGGGTTGGGTTATAGCAGAAGTGCTTGGAGAATAGATTCAAGGGCCGAGGGCCGGTAATGCCTTAATCATTATTAGAAGATAAGATGAGATCCCATAATAAGATTCTATAACAAGCAAAAAAGCGGTCTATCGAGAATTTAGAAACAGAGATCAGCGTTGATCAGAAAGTGAGGCTGGGAGCGGATAGCTGGTTGAGAGCAATTGTGGTTTTGTAGGTATGTACTATACATGTTCAAAAGCTAAGCACCGATGATAGACTAATAATTAGATAAAAAGATAAGGTGAGATCTCAAAATGAGATTTTATAAATTAAAAAGATGGTTTATAATTTATCAAAAACTTAAAAAATAAAGCTTTATATTAATCAAATAATAAAGCGAAGAAAGAAATAAAGTATAAATAAAAAGAAAGTATATATTATAATGCTAAATGAGTAAACAGCAAGCCCGTATTAGGAAACCGCGGTCCCCGCATCGGGTAAGGCGCGCGCACGGGCTGGACTTCGCTTTTGCGGGGTATGCAAATCTCGCGACTTCATCCTGTTTCTTTTCCCCTTTTCTTTCCTATTATAACAATTCTAAAGTCTCCTCCACCTTCGCGACGCTCGGTGCTCGCTCTTCATGTACATTTCGGCCCTTCTGCCTTATCCTACCAGACTCCCCTAATCAGCCACGGCGCGGCTGAGAAGACCACGCTAGCGAGGTGCGGGGCAGGTTCAACTACAATACATAATCACCCCTTACAGTTTCGAGATTGCTGAGCAGCTGTGGTGGATCCCCCCACAGCGCTGTTCTGAATTGGCCGAGTTACGAGCTGGACAGCATCCAAGCCCTCTCGCGATCTGCCTCGTTGCTGCACCATTACCGCCCCTTACAGCAGGGCGCTCTAGAGACAGAGAGGTAGAAGGCCTAGCCTGTACTGTTGTCTAGCAAGTCGTAGCAAGAATAATTGTACCTACATATTAGGATTGTCTCTTGCAGCAGTTTCTTTGAATACCTGTCAAAACAGTCGATTTGCAAGCTTCTTTCGTGAGTTTCATCCCAGTTCATCTTTCTATATAGTACTGTACGAATACACCAGACACATAGTTTCAAATTTGCCTGGAAATCACATGACCAAATGAGTCTGGCTATATAAAACACACAGGTGGTCTGATACAAGGACTTTTCAGTGCCAGGCTCCAATAAAAGTTTATATATTGTCCAATACCCTACGGAGACATAACAACGTTCCGCAATCAAGCCGGTCGTATTCTTTTGCCTCTTCTAATCAGTATACAGTCACTTGATTTTTTACCACCGCATTTAAAGCTGCTAGTGTGTCGTAGAAGGAGCTACCTAATACCTAAAATGCGTCTTCTCGATTCAAGGAACCTTAAGCTAAGGGAGTTCTCTCCTAAAGAGGTTCCCCCTTACGTAATACTCTCACATACAGTATGTAACTTTGACTGCCTTTTCTCGCCTATCTCTCGCTTGCTTCATGCTAAATATCAAATCTTCTAGTGGGGTAAAGAGGAGGTCTCCTTCCAGGAAATGCAACATTTATATAAAAATACCCAGAATAAGGCAGTATGTATTCTTGATTTGAATCGCTTATCTATTTCTTGCTCGTTTCATGCTAAGTACCAAACTCTTCTAGTGGGGCAAAGACGAGATCTCTATCCAAGAACTACAATATATAAATGAACAGATACGGAACAAGGCAGGATATAATAAAATCAAACGCTGCTGCGATGTTGCTGCCGACGATGGATTCGATTACGTATGGATTGATACCTGCTGTATCGACAAAACAAGTAGCTCAGAGCTTTCTGAGGCTATCAACTCCATGTTCAAATGGTATAAGCAGGCCGAGGTGTGCTATGCCTTCCTCTCTGACGTGCCGTCCAGCTTGGACAATACTGCCTTCGGTATTGCTCTACGTAACAGCCGGTGGTTTACTAGAGGCTGGACTCTACAAGAGCTGATTGCTCCAGCCTGTGTTATCTTCTTTGATAATGACTGGAAGGGGTTAGGTACGAAATCTAGTCTTAGAGACCTAATCTGCGCAATTACATTGATCCAGGTCGATGTCCTCCTAGGCCATAATATTGAGACATTTAGTATTGCACAGAGGATGTCTTGGGCGTCATCCAGGACGACGACTAGAGACGAAGATATTGCTTATTGTCTAATGGGGATTTTTCAGGTCCACATGCCTCTACTGTATGGCGAGGGAGGCAATGCTTTTATGAGACTTCAAGAGGAAATCATAAGAAGATCTGACGATCATTCGATATTTGCTTGGCAAGGTTATCTATCCTCTGGCATGCTGGCAAGCTCGCCAAAATCTTTCCAGAGCTCTACAGATATCGTCCGAGCCAACTCAATTCCCGCGGAGCCGTTTGCGTTAACGAATAAAGGAGTAAACCTCAAACTACCTTTGAGACGAATTCCAGAAGAGGTAGAGCCAGACAAGTACATTATCCGCGCCTTCATAAACGGCTCAAGGCTATGCAAAAAAGAAGAGCGAAAACCCAATGAACGCATCCCCATTCTCTATATGGCTATTTTAAATTGCCATCGGTTAGGAGACCCGGATAGTCTTATTTGCGTGTATCTTGAAAATATTTCTACGTTATCTGAAGTGGGTTTCGATGAGGCAAATATTCCAAATCTAGAAAAGGAAACAATGCGAAGACTGGACGGGAATCTGGGGACAGTTCAGCTGCACGATCGTGGTAGTTTCCAAGCGCGTTCTTTTTATGTGAGGTTCTTCAGTAGGCAACTTATAAGTGCTGAACGGTACCCTGGAAACCCTTTCTTCATTCGAATAGCTACGTTAGCAACAAAAGGTCTTCATCTATGCGAATCATTCCCCGGAATATCATTCGATGGGATTCCGGACTTGGAAGACGATACCGAATATGAGGGCGAAATTGGTCTGCTGAAATTTCGAGATCCTGATGGAGATGAATTTGTTATCCTTCTGCAAGACAAAGCCTCTGTAATCGATGGGTATGACAGACAGCTGTCAGCTTACGTTTACTTACCATCAGAGGAAGAGGATCCGAAACAGCCACTTTTGGCTTTTCTGGAAAAGGCCGAAATCAAGGAACCATCTGTGATGACCGGTCTTCTTGAGCCTCAGGGAATAATCTGGAAGCAGCCCAGTGGGCGATCGATGAACCTTATTTTGAGAAGGCAGGTTCTTTCTGGGGAGAGGCGAATACTGGTCGATTTCAATTGTGAAAGACCGAGGCTATACGCTAAAGAAGGGCGGAAGGCTACAATGATAGTTAATTGATAGGTTTCTATTGTGATCATGGCTTCGTACGAAGCTTGATGACTCAATAGAATCGGCAATCATGACATGGATAAGCGGACGTGTAGTGAGACCTGCATACTGGTGAGTGGTGACAGAGACAATGTATGCTGTTGGCATGAATTAAGGGGGTTTTATATCACGAGGACATCGGCAGACTTGGGCAAAAATACGGGTCTACCCGGGTAAACCCGGGTACAAAGGCGTTGGGTACATTAAATCAAATTATTTTTCACGCTGATAGGGAGAGATAAATTCGGGATTCCTCGTGCAATGCACTTTGTATAGACTAGTATTTCGTCTTAATCACGCTTTTGCCAAATTGGTATCTTTGGACCGGTATATATTTCAACAGGTAAACAGTCCTTAGTAAAATGTTATGCTAGAGATATCGTCGAATTAGACTGGAGACTTAGTTTTCGATTTCAAGACGCGACGGCGCTCTACAATTGCGGTGTGAATTAGCGCGTCCTTTCTTCTCGTGATGAAGTGGGGGAACAAGTGGTCGAGCTCCAAGCCGTGGGTGCGTTCGTACACCAGTAAATGCGCCCAGGCGATCTCGGCACGGTGCAGGAACATGTCCCGCCTGTTGGAGCCACATGCAACCAGGAATTCCCAAAGCTGATCCAGGTCAACCCACTCGGCGGGCGTGCTCCGGTTTTTGGTGATGTAGAGCTGGTGCAGCCAACTGCGCAGTTCCTCGTCGGACTCGACGACAGGCGACGGCGACGACGGCAGCGACTGAAAGCGGCGCATACCTACCTCGCTGGCAAGCGCCAGGCCATTGAGCATGTCCAAAACCCCCTTTTCGTCCTGGGTCACCGCGCGTCCGTGGGTCTTGTAAGTGATATCATGCTCGACCTCGGCCCAGGCGTGCATGATGACGGTGCCAACTTGGATTTCCACCACCCTCCTGGCCCAGATCTCCTGCGCTTCCGGCCCCAGGTCGCGCGGCTGTAGCCGTGTAGGGATCTTCACGGCAAGGTGTATAGCGCCGTACCCGGAGAACTGCTGCTCTGAGCCGTCCAGGTCGAGGTCGTCCTCGGGCGCTGTAATTGAGGACGCATTCAGCCATTTCGCGTGAAGCTTTCGCAACCTTCTAATATCCGCTAGACCCCCCATCCGTTTCGGATCCTTGGCATTTTCATAGCCTGCGTCCTCCAGAAGGCTGAGTGCCGTCTTCGTATCGCTGGGGAAATAGAGTATGATCCGTGCGCCGAGCATGTCGTGGAAGACATGTTCGAGCTCGTCCCGGTCTCTGAAATAGCCGAGCTCGGTCTTGCTCATCTTGTATCTCTTGAAATGCTCCTCCCAGTCCTCGTTCTTCTCCATTAACATGCTTTGAATCTTTTGTGCGGCTACCCGGTCCTGCTGTCGCCGTTGCGCCGTACCCTTGATGGAGTCCCAGCTCTTCACACGAGAGGCGATGGGGAGATGCCGGATAGACTTCTGAGCTAGGACGTGGCTCAGGTCTTTTGCGACGATATCCAAGGATCGCCGGTATTCGCTGACCTCGTCATTGTAGACTTCCTTTAGTTCGTTCAGGAGCTCTTGTAGCTTGTCGTCCGGATGCATCTTCGACTGGTCTGAGCCCATAACTGGTATTGAAGCCGATGATGGGAGTTGTCCTAGTACTTCGAAACGTCGTTGTTGTTCGGTCTAGGCCGTAAAATGACAGCATTAATATATACAGGACACTGAGCGGCCGGACACAGCCTTTAGTAGGATTTTACTGGGATCCTAGACCTCCACAATCCCAAACAGATCTTGCTCTGATATCGATATTTTTCGGTCCTTCTACGCAGCACACGCCTTTCGCCAGAAACGTTGGCTGGGCTGAATATAGAACGAACATTGCCCCGTACTTGGACCTCGTTGGCGAGATGCACGACGCTTGACTCCGGTATAATGAGGCATGTTACGGTCGTCGAGTTGGGCCGACACATGTGGCTGTCGTCAATGCCATATGAGTCAGAAAATAGGAGATACAGATAGGAGGATATTTCGTGGTTGGGCTTCGTTGGTGAAATGCAAGATGCTTAACCAGCTGTTGTCGTTCGATTGGGCTAATACAACACAATAGCCGGGTATTGTGGCCCGAGCGCCTACCCACCGTGCTTCAATGTCCCGCGATTAAGCGAGACATACAACAATTACCTACCTAGGTAGTTTATGTGTAGGTAGTTTACGGAGTAGACTACGTGTTGTTGCCCGATTGTGCCGACATACATATAAATCATGATATTGCATGACTAATAGTTTGGTAGAAATTAAATGAGCATCTGCAATTTGTCTTCAGCAATATAGATTGTTTTGCATTTCCAAAGGAAGCGGTATTATCCTGCTAAGGACTTTCGATACCTTGAGGATGAGCTGCCTAGTATTTAAAGGTCCACGTGCCTACAGATATGCTCCTTTGCTTGATAATGGGACAATTAGGGTATTGACACTATATAGCGGAAATCCTGAGGACCCGCTTAGGGGTGTGCTCGAGCCAGTTGGCGTTGATGTTGCTGGTATTTATGAGCCTCTCTCGTACGTTTGGGGGGATGGTAAACTCACTCATGAAATATTTCTCCCTAATGCACGGCTTAGGCTTACGGCCAGCCTATATCATGCCCTGAGACGACTTCGACCACCCGCCGGGTCCCGACGCGTGTGGGCCGACCAGGTTTGCATTGATCAGCGCAATAAGAAAGAGAGATCGCAGCAGGTGCAGTTCATGAACAAGATCTACCAGAATGGGAGCCGCATACAGGTCTGGCTTGGTCTCGACGAGCAGGATCTGGCGAAAGAGGCCTTCGCATTTGTGCAAAGGCTGGCTAGCCTCCTCACTAACGACAGGGAACTTGCTACCTTCAACCTCGACAATGTGGCTGAACAATCAGTCGATTACTGGATGCCTCTCAAACACATAACGGCTCTCCCATGGGTAAGTTGATTTAGCAACAGATTCTTTATTTCGACATCAGGATGTCGGTGCTGAGAGTGCAATTATTAGTTCCGACGTGGCTGGGTCGTTCAGGAGATCGGCACCAGAACTTTGGCAACCATGCTTTGGGGGGAAACAGAAATGGCGTGGGACAAACTGTACGGCGTGTGTGAGAAGCTTGCAGAATACCATCATATGAGAACAAAGTTCAAGCTAGCAACATCAGAAATCAAATACCTCTATCGTCGCTTCGTCGAACCCGAGACACCTAGTCGACACGACAATCGGTTCAGCTTCATTTACGAACTCCATCGTGCAGGACACCTGAGCGTTACCGATCCCCGCGACCGGGTATTCGCCATGCTGGGCCACTATTCCATCCGCCAGGGGCATAACAGCGAGCTGAAAGAGCTGAAAGCGGACTACAAGAAATCAGTCGAGGAAGTCTATACCGACGTTGCCGCGAGGGCCCTGATCGGAGATGTTGAATCTCTTATTACTCTGGGGGCTGTCCAGCATACAAGTCTTCCTTCCTCAGCCCAAGCTTGGAGACGACAGCATAAATTGCCGTCATGGGTGCCGGACTGGAGAGCTCGCCATGGACATATAATGTCAGAACCCACCAGTCCTCATCGCGCCTGCGGCTTGAAGAAGCCAGATCTGCACATCAGCGCATCAGATCCGAAGGTGCTCGTCATCCGAGGCATGAGAATCGACTCGATCGAGAACTGCTCTGAATTGCTGGAAAGGGGAGCGTTTCATGAGAGGAAAATTGACGAGGGGAACACCACGGGGCCTGCGATTGGGACCCTTTGGAGGGAGATCTGTGGGAATACAAACGATTTTCGTCTCGACGACAAGTATGCCGGCAGAGAAGAGAGTAGCTTCTTCGCCTATGTCCAGACACTGAGCAATGGCTGCATGGCCATTTACTGGCAAGATCATGCCCACGAGCGCTATAGCGCCGTCCCGCATGAGAAATGGCTTTCACATAGCGCTGCCTATCTCAGTAGAGTGGTGGATAACGCAGCTATTTTTCCAGAGATCCGCCGACTGGCCGAGGAGGGAGACGCGCAGAAGTGGAGCCGCGCGGCAACCGGCGCATCGAGCAATCGAAGATTTGCCCGAACGACCAGAGGGTACTATGTGATGGGACCCGGGGCCATGGAGAAGGGCGATATTGTCTGTGTGCTGTTTGGCGGGAAGATGCCATTTTGCCTTCGTCCCTTTCTGGGCTCTCGGTGTTACTTGCTTGTTGGAGAGTGTTACATATACGGGTTCATGAATGGGGAGGCTGTAGAAATGCTTGAAGCGGGGGTTTTTAGCGAGGATATCTTCAAAGTTGTTTGATTGAATGCTTAGTACCCAAAATAAGTCTTCAATGTCTAATCGCCATAGCCAATCGTACAACCCGACCGCTCCCTTATAATGTAAATTAATAACATAATAATATTTGTAAATTAATAACTAAATGAAGTATTTTTTATAAATAGACTGTTTTTTACGCGATATAAATTATAATTATATAAGTCTTTCCGCCTTTCATAATACTTTTTCAAATCGAAGGGTAGCTCATCAGATGGGAAGTCTTGTGCTTAGTAATCTTCGCTTAAGCCCCTTTTGCCTCGTCGAAGAGAACGCTGAACACCGCAGAACGATAAGTTTGTATGGGAGAAGTTCATACGATATTATATCTGCCAAATCAATGAGCTGAGCTTAGAACTTGTCATAGAAATGTGACTTTGTGAAAGCGCCTTGCTGAGTCTTACTCTTTTACTTTTAATCTGGTTCATTTGTTGATTCAAATCCACTCGCTTGAGTTCATCTCGCTGCATACTTTTTAAAATAATACTCCAGCATTGAGGACACGCGCGCCAAAATCTACCACCTGGCTGCCTAAGCATAGGTCGCTCAACTCAAACACAGCCTCAAATCATCTGATGCTTTCGACGAACATATATTATTATCAGTGCGATCAAATCAAAATATAAAGACGTTTTTGTAAAGTGTTCACGGTCTCGAATTTGGAAATTAGAGTAGGGCGTATATGTTTCAGCCTAAGATGCATCAGCAATTTAGGTCTCGTGGATGAATCTTCTCTCTCTTAGTGCTTACAGGTAATCAAGAAAGTTACTGATCTTGTTCGGGACCTTGGCACTCGTATATCAGCAAGCTTGCCTCCGACTTGAATGTTTGACTTGGTAGCTGAGGGCCCAGCTAGGTAGGTAACTCTTACCTAACATAATCTTCGCCTCATCACGTGCCTTGACTTTCGCCTGAAAGAGACTAGCGTTGAAAGCCACCTGCACTTTCTGATCGTCATGTCATGACAAAGATCCTGTGATTTACGTATTATGCAGCTGGCGTAAAGATCATAATCTGGGAAGGAGGACGGAACAAACGGGAGCTCCTCCGACTACCCACTCAGTTCTTCTGCTTCTTGATTGAAACTAGTGCCTAGCTGACTAAGTCTAGCGTTCACTTCCAGGTCCCGGCGAAAAGAAGCCTGGCGTTAGTCAGTACGGCGTAGCGTAACTGTCAGCAAACAAATGATCGTCATTTCCAAGTTATTCCCAGACGTCCAAGCGCTGGTCTAGTCTCTAACCTTATCTGGTTCGGCTCGATTACCGATTTTTAGTGTGACGCCTACCAAAAGCTTGATCGCATCAGCCTCACCACTACCTCGGTCATGCTCTGACGCTTGGATACGAAGATATACTCGATCTTACTATATCTTGTTCTACCAATGGAACGCAACAGGAATGAACAAAACTCTTATATCTCGAATACTTACTTCGTAGGATGCGCAAAAGACCGTGCAGACGGGACCTTGCTTCCAATTACGAGGCTACCCCTGGAAACCTACCTCGACCCCTCAGCGGAAGGAATAAGGTTAGGGAAAACATCCCTCCGATCGCCTAGATGCTTTGACTCAATTGGTAGAGAATGAACGTCATTTCCGTCCGTGCCGACCCTAAGTAGGTAGCCGTATTGATCATTATTGATCACACCTTCCTATAGAGGAAGGTAGCTCAAATGGAGCTCAGATAGGTAGCCGAACTAGGTCAACTAGGCCCTTAATTCGAAGAGCTCGAAAGCTGGAGAGAGCCGCAAGGCAGCTATATAAGGTGCCAAGAGCATGTCTCGCGTTGTAGTAGTATCCAGGACATAGCTCAGCTCAAGAGTGGACAAAATGCGCTCTTCAATTCTTCTGGCTGCCGCCGCGTGTTTTGCGGCCGGCTTTGCTGCACCAGCCGCTGACAATCACAAGTTTGAGCTCCACGAGAAACGTGATGGAGATCCTCACCAATGGACGAAGCGGAACCGCGCACACCCAGACGAGGTACTTCCCGTCAGGATTGGCCTCGTTCAAAGCAACCTCCACAAGGCTGAGGAGTATATTCTTGATGTTTCAGACCCAAGATCTCCCAACTTTGGTATGCATCGTTGGACAGCATTTTCTTATATACTTTGCTAATATACTCAACAGGCAAGCACTGGTCAGCTGAGAAGGTCGCCAATGTCTTCGCACCAGCAAAGAAGACTCAGGAGGGAGTGGAAGACTGGCTTGTGAAGTTTGGCATCGATGGTACTCGTCATACATACTCTACAGGTACGTAGACTTGCTAGCAATATCTAGAGTTCAATGCACGTGAGAGCGAGACCTTCCAGATTTCCCGTTGTGATTTTTCCTTTTGAGATATTTTACAAGATTCAACCTGAAGAGGCTTCAAACATGTTTCTCATCTTTGCAATACGTTGCATTTCGATTCATTTATGGGCGTTGCTTTTAGGTTGCCGTTCTATGTTGCCTCTCCTGCTCGTCACTCATGCAAACCTCACTGGAATCTCAGAATTCAGAAACTAACTGACAGAACAGGTCGCAACTGGATTCAATTCAATGCGACTGTAGCCGAGACAGAACGCCTATTCAACACGGAGTACCACTACTACGAGCATGACGTTGAAGGAGGCTATCGTATCGCCTGTGATGAATATCATCTACCCCAGAGTGTCCGCGAGCACGTTGACTTTGCTGCAAGTTCTTTTTTACCGTGGAGTTTGGAGATAAAAATACTGACTTGGGACAAAAGATGCCAACGATTCAGCTTGAAGGAATGCGCCCCATTCCGAACTTGCTTCCCAAAATATCTGGGACGGCCGGTCCAAGCAGCCTATCAGGGCTTTCTAACTGCGGTAGGCTAGTCAGCGTCGAATGCTTGCGTGCGTTGTATAACTTTGGCCCGGGAAATACCAGCGCAGCAGGCAATGAGATGGGAATTGGCGAATGGGCAGACTTCCTCTATCTACCCGATTTGCCATTATACTTCAAGAACTGGACCACTCAGCCCATTCCCTCCGATACCGTTCCTGATTTCATCTCTATTGATGGCGGCCAGACGGCTAATTTCACTTACGACGACGAGACAGGAGCGGGAGTGGAGTCCGCCTTGGATTTTCAGACCTCGTACTCTATCATTTACCCGCAAAAACTTAGACTGTACCAAGTCGGCGACGGCGTCAATATTGACAGTGTTGGTACCTTCAATATTTTCCTCGATGCGTTGGATGCGTCATACTGCACTTACCTCGGTGGTGATCAACCTTACGTTGATCCAGCATACCCAGATCCCAACGAGGGCGGATACACCGGTCCACTTCAATGTGGTGGTGCTCCTAAGAGCAACGTCTACTCTTTCTCGTACAATCAGATCGAAGCAGCTCTCCCCGTGTCCTACCAGACGCGACAATGCCATGAATGGATGAAGTTGGGTCTTCAGGGAGTAAGCGTCCTCTTCGCATCTGGCGATTCCGGTGTTGCCAATCGATACAATGCAGGCTACGAGAACAGCTGTCTCACCTCCCCGGATGTAGGCCCATATGTTGACATTAATGGGACGCGCTTTTCTCCTTCCTTCCCAACCAACTGCCCATGGATAACTGCTGGTAAGTCTGCTATTCCATCAATCACATGACCAGACACTGACACTTGTCCAGTCGGTGCCACTGAACTTAACGGAGGCGTGAACGCTACGATAGCTGATGGCGAAGTAGCCGTGGCCGAACCTGATGCAAGCGACCCAAAGAATGACTACTACTCCGGTGGTGGCTTCTCCAACGTCTTCGCTCTTCCTTCCTACCAGTCCGATGCCGTAACCAATTACCTGAAGAAATACCCTCCTCACTACCCTCCACACATCTACAACAGCAGCGGCACCAGCCGTGCCTACCCAGACGTTGCAGCCATCGGCCGTAATCTCCCATTGGTCTATCTCGGAGAAAGCTTCGGAGTGGGTGGTACCAGCGCATCGACGCCTATCGTGGCCAGTATCGTGACACTGTTGAACGAGGCAAGAATCGCGAAGGGCAAGGGCCCGATTGGGTTCTTGAATCCGACTTTCTATGCTCATCCTGAGGCGTTCAATGATATTACTTCTGGTAGCAACCCAGGATGTGGCAGTCCAGGCTTCAAGGCCCAGCCTGGGTGGGATCCAGTGACTGGTATGGGGACACCTAATTATCCGAAGTTATTGGAGGTGTTCTTAAGTTTGCCATGATTGATATGGATGGAGATGAAGAATATTCGGAAGCTACAAAACTGTAACGCTAGAGATAGGCTCGATCAAGATGAAATATAATGATAGAAGATTTATGTATATACTCAAATGACTTGATGAGAATGAGAGAAGTGACGTATGATTTGCGTAAACTGACTACTCCATAGTACTTTTATTGGAACAGAGTATACGAAGCAATAATTATGCTGCTATTTTTGTTGAAATGAAGAATGCGGTTGTCGTATGAATTTCTTTGTCCTAAGTTGACGTGCCGAAAGGAGCATGAGGGTAGGAAATTTGAATTGGTTCGTAGCTTCTAGTTTCATATTGATCTTGGTTAGTTGTTGCTGCAGTGCATGCAAATACTTATGTACTTATAGTCTAGTCTTTCACAGAGTGACAAAAAATACTGAATCGACTTAAGTATATTCATAAGTAGGTGACTTGAATGGAGTGGGGTTAAGCTGAGTTTAAGTAAAATGTCTGAAAAGCTTTAAGTTTATGAGTATAGTCAAGAATTTTTGCAGTACTTGTAAGTATTGCTAGGTTGCGAGGGGTCTCAACTTAACTAATTTCTCACACTAGTCGTTTGGCATTCTGAGAGGTAGGCGAAGTCACTATTTTGAGGTAACATTGCATAATTGCGATGTGAGATGCTCTGAGGGCTTAAAGCTCTAGGTTTGGAAAAACTGGTTAAATTGTGATAGGGATTGTTTAGAGAGGAGAAGATATTGGAAGGAAGGAAGTGAAGTTGCTGTGGGTCCATGAGTAGTTTCTTGAAAGAACATTAGTATGCAGCAGCTGCCAGAGTGAAAGACATTACAGGACTTTATGATGATTATGTGGCGGATAGCTTATCTCAGTAGGTATCAATTTCGACAAGCCCTATTGCTTGTTTAATCGCTTATCTTTGAAATTAAAACTCCACTGAAGTGGCCCCTAGAGTTAAGCGAAAGCACATAATCGACTTTCTCGATCTGTCTCGATACCGTTCTAACCACGGTCTATGACACAGCTTTCTCCTCCCAAGATTGGGATTGCATAATCTCAAAGACGTGAATCAGAATAAAGGGATGAAGCAAATACACAGAATCCTGAACGCCATCAACATTATGTCATACTCAACCCCAGCATCCGCTACTGGAGACTCAGAGTCCTCGCAACTTGTTACAAAAGCTGGAGACCAGCATACCTCAAAGAGGCGACGACTCGAACATCCAACCTTTGCGTAAGTCCCTTTACCCGAACAAGTTATCATTACGACGCGTTTTACATCTACTGACTATCTACAGTGATACTGGCAGCTCAGTCAAACTTCTGGTTGGAGAGCAGCTCGTCGAAGTTACTGTCCTTAAAGAGGTTGCTTGTCTTCGATCACCGGTCTTGAAGGCGGCCTTCTGCGGCAGCTTTATCGAAAGTCAAACTCAGGCTTATAAGCTTTGCCATGTCAATAAAGCCACCGCTCGGATGCTAGTACAATGGCTCTACACGCAGGACCTCGAGATAAACCAAATGAAGGATGACTGGATGCCTACAGATGGGGCTGGAGATGAAGAATGCATCAATCTCGCCAAACTTTGGATCCTTGCGGATGAGTTGGGGATTCCAAGACTCCAAAACACTGTGGTTGAGACTATTAATGATGCCAGCGCCAAGTGGAACTTGGTGAACACAAGCATGGTTCGGACTATCTATGCTGGAACACAGGATGACAGCCCTCTGCGACGATTTATCGTCGCTTTGTGTTATTACTTCCTTCCCGGAGAGCTGTACAAGAAATACACGGTCCACTTCCCTTATCACATGCTGGTAGATTTGGCGGTATTCGGGGCAGTGGATAGCAATAATGATGTCTTTGAAGTTTCGGATTACTTCGTCGATGAAGGCTAAGATTTCACCTGCAAACAACTTGTCTGCTCTTCAACAGAAAGTCGCCTGATAGACTAATATCACGCGTTAGCTTTCTTGATGAGATCTGGGCACCCAAACCTGAGATTATTACTGTATTTAGATAAATAGACAGGGACCGCTTTAGTGCCTTGTATACACGGCATAGAGGTTGAGAATGAACTTGCTATCTGTTTCTAATCTTGTTGTTTAGGGGTCTTTTGCGGTTTAAACACTATATGTGCATTTCAATCTTGTCTTTAATGCGGAACATGTAATAAGCGTGCTTCGGCAGCGAAGAACAATGGTAGCGAAGCACAATGGCATCAAGTTCCAATATTTTCAGCTCATATTCACCTGCTCATCTTCAACATCGGCAACCACTTAGCGAACCTCAAGTTTAAAAAATCGCACTTGTACCACGACAACCTTCCTCAAGAACATCCAAGAGCACACATCATCAAGTTACAAATCCGCATTGACCTCGATCTCCTGGAAAGCATGGAGAGCCCAAAATCAAATTCTAGCGAAGCCGAGAGCTCGTGCCGCTCTACCGAGACTGAGCCTGCAGGAAAGAAGCCAAGGCTAGATCCTCTCACATTCTCGTCAGTTTGCGCTGTGCCTCCTAGCAGCCCCATAATTCGCGCGCATATTAATTTGTTATAGGGATCCCGGAAGTCTTGTGAAGCTCCTCATTGGCGAAGGCCCAACTCCCGTCGAAATGTCGGTCCACAAGGAAGTCGCATGCCAACGCTCTCCCATTTTACGAGCTGCATTTTGCGGCAACTCCTCCGAGGGAAATGTCGAAACGTATGATATGCAACATGTCGACGAACGTACGGCAAAGCTCCTAATTCAGTGGTTATATACGGAGAACCTGGTAGTAAAGCAACTGAAGGAAGATTGGGTAGAGGATGGCAAAGTTGCGAATGAAGAAGATCGCAATCTTATAGATCTTTGGGTTCTTGCAGACGAACTGCAAATGCCGGCTTTGCAGAATGCTACCGTCGAGACAATGTACCGCACAGCCAGAAAAACCAGAATGACTATCAGCAACCGCAACAAGCAAAGATTGTACCGAAAGACAGCCAAAGGTAGCAAACTTAGGCTCTTCCTTTGCCAATACATTGCTCATCACGCAGCGCCAGCCTCGTATGGACTCGACAGTGTTCCGAATCCGCACGACTTTTGGGTTGATTGTACCACATACTTGTCACTGCAATGGAGGACCAAAAGTACGAAAGAATTCAAGATTTCGGATTATTTTGTTGAAGACATTGTTTGCGGCCATGATGGTAAGGTGACGCCCCGGTAACGATCTATAGAATTCAATCTAACTTTTGCAGATCTTTCTTCAATTGAAGTGAAGAATGAAGCCACGTCGCTATGAGAAGAGTGGTCTAGGAATATTGGAGGACATTCCACCTTAGGAATGATGAATTATTCACCTGGCTTACGCTCGTGGGGGGACTGTGCATTGCACTTGATATCGGGTTTGTACTGGTCCATTGGACTTCAGAGCCAGTTTATTGGAGGGAACAACTTACCTCTGATGACCTATTATCTTTCTGTTATTCAAGAATCTGATATGATAGCATGGAAATGAAACATGCTTTACAACATAAAGCTTCCAAATCTATGGCGTCCCTACGGAATTCATACACCCTCCCTCTATTGACTTGAGTCTTGAAGTGCATCCGAGAATGAAACATTGATAAGGCTGCGTTACTCTAGATGCTTCTTAGATTACTCTTTTTAAAAAGTTACCATGAATGACTAAATAAAGAATTACGATACCTGCTCACACAGAAGATACCTGCCTAGGTACCCAGGTACTGTCTTAAGCGAACCTCGCTTGGAAATTTGGGCTTCCGATCTTCAAAAGCAATTTTCTCTATTCAGGATACACCCTGTGATAGTGCTTTTGGGATGCTAGACAATCGAGGTAAATCTAGAAACGATGTTACTCTTTGATATGCATAGCGATCTAACTGTGAGCAGGTTCAATCCTCCAGAACGGCCCTGGACAACTTGAAAGCCCATAGCATTCGACATTAGCCCAGCGCTTTTCGCCCTTACGATCACTCCGGTGCCAAGATTGCAAAAATGACCATACCATCAGATTTATCGTAAGCATAAAGCACAAAGCCCATACACCACACATCCATATATGATCTAACAGAACAGCAGTAATGCGGATCAGGTGGTGAGCCTGGTCCTCAAAGGATGCTCTGAGAGAGTCAAAGATGAACACTTCGCCGTCCACAAAAGACACGCCTGCCGATATTCTCCAGTGCTTGAAAAGGCTTTCAACATTGATCAGAGAGCGCGATTTACAATCACAGATACCACGCCATCCGCACTGCGGCTCTTGATTCAATGGCTCTACTTGCAAGAAATCAATATCCACGTCCACCAAGGATACTATTCTTGTGATCCAGAACCTAGCGCAGAACACGCAGGGATAAAGGCATGCAAGGATGAGATCGGGACATTTATCAATTTATGGATTCTTGCCGGCGAACTAAAGATTTTCAAGCTTCAGAATTGCACTATGGACAAGCTTTTTAATATTGCAGAAAACTGTCCGTCGAGGTTTGGATCATTCTACACACGAGTCTACGCCAAGACTCATGATACCAGCCCTCTAAGGCAGTTTATTGTTCAACTCTGCGCTTGGAGCGAGGACCCTCACGAGTTCGAAACAAGACCACATTTGTTCCCGCGAGAAATGCTGCTCGATCTAGCACGTACCTATCGCCATGCTCTTTCGTACAACGAGGCTGCGCAGAAGAGACTCGCCATGTGGCATTTACATTTAGGAAGGGAGTTCGCTGTTAAGGAAGTGCAGACGGACCCAGGTGAGCGACGACTGAAGTTCAAGTGAAAAACGAGCTGACAAAGTTAGATATGACGAGAGAATTCAGCTTGGGCGAGATGCTAAACAGATATCCTCGGCCAGAACTCTCTTTGGAGGCTGTTGGCTGGGCATCTTCACCTGCAGATTACATACAGTGCCAAGAAACCATAAACAGAAAATCTGCTGGGGGTGTCACGGGGAAGGGTAGGATCACAAAAGAGCATACTCCTGCAGAAGATAAGGTGTTGATAAATTGGGAGTCATGCAGCAAGAAAGATACGAAATCTCGGAAAGGCATCGAAGAGACGCCGCCTCTGTCTCTACACCTTCCTACCATGGGCCTTCTCGAGTCCGAAGAAGACCTCTTAGGTCTAAGATTTTCCATCTCACCATGTCAATGTGCGCTTGTATGTATCTGCAAAGATTCGGGTACATAGATAGAGATTAGCAAGCGTTATGTGGCAGATGTTTGCTGTGAATAGCAATGTCTATACATCCAAAACAGTTCCACAGAATTTTTCAAAGCCTGCTCCAACAATAATAACGCTAAAGTGTATGCTAACCTTTCTCATACTGGTTCCATTTGTCTCTGCCCATTCTATTCTCAGCACTAGCTCAAGGGCGATCCCGCTCCCTTCGTCGAAGCTCAATTCCTCCTCAGACCTTAGATCATCAGACAAGACAAAATACGAATCTTTTGCCTTGATATTAATGCCTGATCCCCACTATTTGAATGCTTTATCTAATATATATTTACGCTCCCATTTCTACGCTCCCATGTCTGAACCAATAATTTCCCACTTTATTTGAGTGGCAGCCGCCACCTCAGCTGGTCTACACCGCTCTTAGCGTTGATTCTCTCACGTTGACTCTCTTCAACGGAGCCATATTGTTTTTCACTCTCTCTTCCCAAAAGAAAGACCGGATGTTCTCAACAAATTCGGGATAAACCCGATATACGCTGGCGAACTTCAGATCTTGGACCTACAGGATGCTGTGATTAATACTCTCTTGGAGCTTAAGAAAAGACATGATTGGTGGTTTATGCCATGGATGGATTTCAAAGAGATTTGGAATTTGACACTCTACAAAAGCCCCCTTCGTCGGCTATACATGAATGAGCTCATTTGGGATGGTCCCAGTTTCGAAGGATACGCTGCAAATTTCAACGAGGCCATACTCCTTCAGATAGGGACATACGTGACCAACAAAGTGCTGCAAGGTACCCGGCGACCGAAGCGAAAACCATCGCACTATCATGTGCCGTGGTGAGACAAAAATGGCAATCGGGTATCTTGATGGCGGACCAATATTCGGGAGACACCAAAGATGAAGCGTGAGTTAGATAGGCATTGCTTGAGCAATCGAGGAAGGAAGGGCGACGTTAAGAAAGACTAAAGATTTCGGATGACACAATGTAGGCGAACTGCTACATGAGCGACAGACTTCTCGGTTTAAGCGTATAATCAATATATCGTTAACACGTCACTGCTCTTACACAACTTTGAATTTTGAGCTCTGGCCGCGATTCACTGGGTTACTGATTCCATCTTTAGTATAAATGCCAGAGCAGCAATCCAGAAACCAAGTTTAAATACCTATGAACTCGCCTTACGAGACTATTTTCCAACTCCTAGATGCTTGGCAAGACTAACCCACGAAATGTCCACACCCCACGGGCCGTCCCGAACCCGCCATCCTAGGACCAACAAGACATGCTAATGCAACATCTCCGCTCCGATCAAGATTCGGCATTTGTATTACTCACACTGAAGCCAAACGCCATTCTCTCACGATACTAAATTCTCCAGAAACGACCCAAACATGAAAAGCTTCTTTGCCGGTCCAAACTTGATTCGTAATAAAATCTTCTGAAGACTCCCGTCTCACACAAACAGAAGAGATAGGCGTACGAATGTACGAAATATATCATCATACACCATCCAACCGCGGAAAGCAGTCAAACTAAACAACCTTCGAGAAACCATTTCCATTCTCCCTTTTTGTCTCTTCGTCTACCATACGCAGTTTTGTAGCTAAAACATAAAACTTTCAAATCAAAATAAAATTACAGAAAACGCTATATTTCAGTCCAGCTCGGAGCCTAGAAACCCACCGATCGGCACACTCAAACCCGAATCCAGCTCATTGAAACATAGTACTCAAAAGCCTAGGTAGAGATCTTTCTAGATTGACGTGCATTTCGTTTCCCTTCGTCCCGAAAAGAATTGACGAGCGAAGGGACATTTCTGTTATACGATGGCACTCGACCCAGGGAGTAGAAAGGCTTAAAGAGTACCAGGCTTCTATGCAGGCAGCTTGAATGGCTCGGCCGTAGCTGCTGAGTCTTGTTGTCAGATTATTTTAGGAGAAAGAAGCAGAATGAGGTACTCTGAATTTTCGGGTCTGCGAGGAGAGGATGCATTACCGCATTTGCTTTGATATAATTATAAGGCCAATTGAGACGGTTCATGAAGTGAAAGACAATAGGACAAAGTGGGAAAGAAAACCAAGAGCATCGCCGATAGGCGAGGCAGCGGGGTCTGGCTACTAGCCGCTAATAAATGAACAGGATGGCTGTCACTTTAGATTAAGTCACAATTTGGGCACGAGAGCATGTGAGATTTGAATGATTTTCATTAAATTGCTATGAAAAGGAACGGGGAAGGATATCTCACGTCAAGTCCAGTGCCCGGTCCAGATCCAGAAGGTCGTCTCGTCCTTAGTATAGAGCTTCGATCCAGTCCAGTCCAGAAGGGTGCTTTTCGGTGAGTAGTGAGAGCAGTCTCAATGCATTAGGGGAGGGGAGGAGAGGGGAGAATGGAGTTCGAGTTGGGTGGGAAGAACTATACATACCTCTTGACATGCCAAGATTGGAATAGGGTGAATCACACGCTCCTGATACTTCAGTATTCGAACCGAGGAAGGAGCGTGGATAGGGATTTGAGGATCGCTGTGGAGTTTTCGGGGATACTGGGGAGATCGGGGTTCGAAGATGGAGTACGTACCTCACAGTCCGGATATGAAAGAGCTGTACATGAAACCTGGAAACTCCCACCAGACCCCACTTGATCAAGAGACATGAATGAGGAGACATGAGACGAAGAGAGTAGATGCCTAAGATCCCCTGCCCAATCCCCAAAGTGTCCGAAATTCATCAATCTGTCATACCATGAATGCCATGCCGAATAGTCCCCGCGCCAAAAATCGAAAATGCCTCCATCCTTCAATGCTGTAGAGAAAGAAAACTAAACTCTAACGAAGGATCTGTCTGCTTATCTACTTATGAAGGTATCTTATCTACAACATCTCCTCGTCTTCACTATTATACCCAGCTACTGTAACTCCTCCTTGGTTGTGGTGAAATTGTTGATCGAATGCGCCGTATTGGTTCTCCATGGCGACTTGTCGTTGTTGCATCAGTGCCTCCCAATCTCCGCCAACATTGGGAAATTTATGCACGTCTTCGATAGTTTTGTAGACAGGATCGGTAGCTTTGTTGTAGTTGGGACCTCCCACTGCTGTGCCGAAGTGAGAATAGATGTCCTTTGAAGGCCGGGCAGATTGCTCATACTCACGTGCAGCGAGCGACTCGTATCCTGACTGCATGTATGGCTCAGCCCCGTGGGCTTGAGTCTGCCATCGACCATCGCCAGCTTGGATAGGTGTCAGAGGTGCTGTGGTACTGGCGTCGCTCATTGCATCTTCTGCACTGCCCATGCTGTGCTGATCTCCGCCAGTCCGTGACATACGCTCGTCCAACATTTGTCGTTCATAGCGTAGCTTTGCCATAGCCTCTTCCTGTTGGAAGGAGGTGCCAGGCCAGTTGTCAAAGTTTGCAAGATCTTGTTTGTTATAGTCCGGTGGGCAGATGCGCCACAACTCAATAAGTCTCATCTGCTGGCTAGCATCCGCCAGCTTAAAAAGGGCGATTTGCGAAGGAAAGAGACTGTTCATGTCTACTCCATGACGTCCTAATATGATCTCGACCGTAAGTTGATCAGTCTGCGGAGGTTCGGAAGCAGGTCTCGAAGGTTGGGCTGCGATGTGTGTGGAATGATGGTAGTGCTGGGAAATCGAGTACGTGATCGGTTGCTCAACTACAGGCTCCTGCTTAGAAGCAACGTATGTGGGGGTCTGGAGGGACAAGTTGCGCTGAAAGAGTGCTGCGAGGTCGTCTTGTGTCGTCATTGTGGATGGGTTTGGGGAGTTGAAAGCTATGGGCTATGGAGGGAGTGTCAGCTTGCTGGACTTGTCAAGAATATGCAGCATACCTTGCTGCGGATGTACTCGAGTTGCGCAAGAGTTGCTTTGCAAAGAGCCAGTCTGCCTGCAGTAGTTCCAGCACGGAACAAAGCGCGAAAGCTTTCTGAACGATAGGAAAGCCTAGAGTCAGAGTGTGTGAATGGCAAGAGTACTCGAGAAGCGGAGCAGACTTTGTGGACAAGTGCAAGAAGTTTGCTAGTTTTGCTTTATATTCACTATGCTATGTACTGTACTTGAGGTAGAGGTAGAGGTATGCGAGAAACGACACTGGAGATCCAGGAGGCGGCGATCGCGGGAAGCTTGGAATCAAGCGGAGCAAAGATGGTGAGGAAGAGAACCAAAGAGGCTCTATTGTAGTCGGTATTCAGTAAGATGCTGCGGCGAAGTTGGTGCGCGTTGTGGACTCATAAAAGCAAGAGGGAGAGTTGAAGAAAGTGGAAGTGGAGAGGTTAAATATCAAATGAAATACCCCTCCCTCATTCGGAGAAGCGATGACGGGGATACGGTGCGGTGAAGGCACCACCTCTCATTTGAAACTTAGCGTTGCACCATCGCTGCATCAACTCCAATCGTTCCATGACACGAAAACCATCTGACCCGTTCCGGAATTCCTCACAGTGCTGCGACTTCACCGTCGTCTGATATACAAATTGAAGAGAAACCGTGCATACTTTGGGCTCTAATGATCTCTCATATCTAGTACTTTTTATTCTACAGTAGCTTCAAGCACGATTTCGAACGACTATGCAAGCTTGCATATTGCTCATAGTACTGAACAAAAAACAAATATAAAAATAGCCAGGATTCCCCGTCCGGGTATCTTATGATGTCGGTCCGGTGATGAAAACCCACGTGATACCGTAATGTGAACAACGTTGCTGCTTTACCGAATTCTGCTTGGTGCTTTAACCATATTTAATCTGACGCTAAAATCTACGCGACGACTTCAGGTGCCTAAGAGAGCCGCGAACGTGTGTGAAGTGCGACGATAACAGAGCTTCACCAATCCTCACACATTCACACTCATTACCTATTCCTGAAGCTCCGAACCATATCATCCTACAAGAATCATCATGGTAAGCTTCATAGTCACATTGGCGCTGTATAGATTGTGCTAGAGAGCTTCAAACCTGACCTCTGTAGACTTCAATAGGTACGGGTTACGATCTCTCGAACTCAGTGTTCTCTCCCGATGGACGAAATTTCCAGGTCGAATATGCAGTCAAGGCAGTAGAGAATGGCGGAACCTCGATTGGGATTCGGTGTAAAGATGGTGTTGTGCTTGCAGTCGAGAAGGTCATCACAAGCAAGCTGCTGAAGCCCGGAGCCAACAAGCGTATTGCTACGATCGATAGACATATGGGTGCAGTGAGTACTTGAATCACCTTTGCTATGTTACATACCTTGTACAAATCGCTTACTTATATTGTAGGTTTCATCAGGTCTTGTACCAGACGGCAGACACTTTGCCTCTCGAGCACGCGAGGAAGCAGCAAGCTGGCGAAAAGTTTATAAGACTCCTATCACAACTGCGGATCTAGCAAGTCGCATGGGAGGATATCTTCAAGCATACACTCTCTACTCATCCGTTCGACCATTCGGTATCACGGCGATCGTAGGAGGCTGGGATTCAGAGCTTGAGCTACCAGTTGATGGCCAAGTCGGAAAGGGACCTTCTATTGGCTCAGGTGGCAAGCTAGAGGGCAAGAAATATGGTGGACCAGGTCTCTACATGATTGAACCAAGCGGAATTTACTGGGGATACTATGGCGCTGCTACCGGCAAGGGACGTCAAACGGCTAAGGCTGAATTGGAGAAGTTGAACCTGGCAGAAGGGAAGTTGAGTCTGTTGGATGGCGTCAAAGAGGCTGCGAAGATCATCTATGCTGCTCATGCAGACAACAAGGATAAGGACTTCGAGCTGGAGATGACATGGATCAGCAATCTTGAGGGTCCGACGAAGGGAAGACATGAGGATGTGCCAAAGGAGCTGTTGGAGGAGGCTGAGAGGTTAGCGAAGAAGGCATTAGAAGGAGAGGATGATGACGAAGAGGATAAGCCGGCTGAGGAGGACAAGATGGAGGAATAGACATGTCTGTATGAAAATACACCTGTATCAACACGGAAAATGAAATAGCATGCTTGCGCTTCGTCCTTGATGTCCTTCTAGTCAAGGGACATTCTCTTCCATATTCGGCCAATCTTGCATGCATGCTTTTCAGAGTTAGTCAAGGGACATATTATGGAACCAAATTCTGGTTCTTGAAAGTCCAATGATGCAGCCTTGAATGCCTTTTGTTCTTTGATTATGTTCCAGCACTCTAGCAAGTCCATCCATTTTGCGGATATGCATATCGTCGTAGTCTGTTTGATTGTCACAACATATTCTTCTTTAAAGGTATGTTTGAAGCCCGTCTGTGATGCGTCTTCATTATTCCATTCATCCTTATTACAACCCGTTTCGGGACCGTCAATAACGTTTTCACCAAGACCAAGCTTAGTCAAGTCAAAAGCAGTCACAGCAAGCGAGAAGAATCAAAGTTATGGACACGACATCTATTTTCTGAAGAGTACCAGTGTATCCACCGCCTAGAGCCGATCTCCATGGACCCGACCCAAAGAGCTCCTAAAGAGCCTTGGTTTACGAAAAGTATTCTAAACAGACAGTCTCTTAGAAGATCATCTTCATATGTGCAAATGTAGAGTGGAGAATCGAAAGTATTGAAGCGAAAAAGGAAGGAAAACAAGCGATCATCGCCAAAATGTCGTGCCCTCTAAACTCCCGCGTCTATGGAGAATTGAGGATGAATCAAAGATAAGTGAGAATCTACAGGTTGCCAAGAACGATATCAGCAGCATGAGCCATCGCGAACGCATCACGCTTGGCCTTGCCACACGGCTGTCCCGGGTAACCACATCTCGCAGACGGCTCGGCCTCAGCAATTGCCTCAGCGACAGCCTCCGCAGCTCTCTTTAGCTTGCCACATGGCTGGCCTGGGTATCCGCATCGAGCATCAGCCTCTGGATCAGCCTCACGCTTGGCCTTTCCACAAGGTTGTCCGGGGTATCCACATCGGGCATCTGCTTCTGGCTCGGGTGCAGCATCACGCTTGACTTTGCCGCAAGGTTGGCCGGGGTATCCGCATCGAGCTTCGGCTTCACGCTTGAGTTTCTCGGAGGTCTCTTCGTCTTCGAGGTCGAGGCTGTGGTAGAAGGCTGCTGGGTCGTCTGTTGTCTCGGCGACGATGGCGGCAAGGTTGCGGGTCATGCGCTTGGCTTCATAGCAGGATCCCATGTCGCAGCGAGCAGCGAGAGCATCGTTATCACGGGTGGAAAGCTTCTGAGAATAGATGTCAGTCAAGGTATTTAGGTGGAAGGGGGGTTGAGAGATACTTACGTCGTCTGCAGGCTCAGCGAGTGCTGCGGCGAATGCTTCAGCAGCGCGCTTGACTTTACCGCATGGCTGACCGGGGTATCCACAGCGAGCATCGGCTTCACGCTTGGCCTTTCCGCATGGTTGACCTGGGTATCCGCATCGTGCATCGGCTTCAGCTTCAGGCTCAGGAGTACGGGCCTTGACTTTGCCACATGGCTGGCCGGGGTAGCCACAGCGAGCATTAGATTCGGGCTCAGCGAGACGGGCTTTGACTTTGCCGCATGGTTGACCTGGATAACCGCATCTTGCGTCAGGGTTGGGGAGTGCCGAAGCAGTGACAGTAGCGGCGAGGATGAGCGCCGCGATGGCTGCAGTAAGCTTCATGTTGTAGTGAGGGTAGGAGATTTGTTATGTGTGTGTAGAGAGTTTGTTCGTTTGTATGTGTAGAGATCGAAGTTGTATTTATATATGGGTAAGGAAGTAAAAGAAATACTGGTGGTGGGAATATGGCGACATTTTATGCTTCCTATTCAGTCTTGTCCTCAATAGCAGTGTGGTTGTGGTGAAGGAACAGACTTGTAAGCGAGCTCCTATTGAGGCCCAAATCCGGTAGGTCGACCAACCTCAATAGGAACAAACGACAAAGATAAGAAAAATAACTTATCACTACTTGGAAATGAATTGGAAAAGTAGTACAAAGATATTCGCTACTCGATAAGAGAATCTGAAAGACATCCGAAGTGTCGTTAGAGTTGAACAGTTTTCCATTGAGGCTGCTATTGAGGATAGGTTTCGGAGATTCACTTTCCACGTGGCCGGGGTTTTACGAACGCCCGTGGCGTAACACCACATCTTCAAATGACAGAAGTGTGTGATTTCAAAGAGATCATGAGGTAATGGTCTGCACTAGACTATGTGTATCGGTACTCCTCAACCAAATGCAGTAGAATCGAAGAATAAAAACAGCAACTTCAAAGCTTTCATTCTTCGGCAGCGAACTTCTAGAACTATTCTCATTGGAGCATCCGGGGTTGTAGATAAAGAGCTCATCAACTCTTGGGAGTCTATTGAGCTGAAAATGTCAAGATTCCGCCGTTCTCTATTCAGAACCCGATGTTATTCAAACCCCTGAACGGGTCGCTAAGCGAGATGTTCTTTGAGTCTCTCATTTACCGCTCTGTCATGCAAGAAGATTGTTAAACAAGAGAAACGCCATGTTCTCTGATCAATGATATTTATGGGCCTGTAGTGTATTTTGACTCGCGATTCTAGAACGTCTAGAGACTTTCTAGAACCTGGGGATATAAGCCACAAAACTGGAGTCTGGGTCATGTGCCGTCAGACTGAGTTGGTGTTTGTAGCTCTATTACACAGACAGCCTTGATGGTATTTGGAATAGGAAAGTGTAAAGACGAAAACGGAAGGATTATGCGAGAGAAATAATACTTGGAGATGTTTCAAACAAGTACGTTCATATGACTGAACTTTGTAGGTACCTATCACGCATTATTTGAGCACTACAAAATATGACCAGCGACCTCGATAAAGTATAAAAACGCGACCTTGAACGAGGACGACAGGGCTAGAATATGTAATGACAGGTCTGAGCCACAGCATGCACCATCCAAGCAGACCAAACAGCCAACGTAGTGCAATGAGCAGAAACAGATCCCGAGCCACCGATGCCATTCTGCTCTGGCACGAAATGCAATAACATAATATCATAATAATAAGCTCGCAGAAGGGACTGTTTTCGGCATGCGAAGAGCAATTATAGCTATATCAAATCCAAAATTGAGTTACTGATGCCTCGACCGGATCAAAGGAAGCAGAATCTGGACCCTCAGATAGGAGTGTCAAGTTTTTCTTCAAGAAACAACATTGTCCAGACTCAGCAGGACCAATTTCACGCATCGTAATGTCCAAAGACAGCATCTGAAGACTCGCTGACTCGTCTTCATGAGGTTCTCGTCTTTATGGTGAAGAATTTTTAAACGCTCATGTCTCGTGAGTTGCCGGCTTCGTCGGCCGTTGCCCAAATAGGAAAGGCGTTTTCAGTTCCAGATTCAAGGTGCGGAATATCTCGTTTTGCAGCAACCTCCACTCTTTGCTCTCCAACATCAACACTCCCTACTCAAATTTTCCACAATGCTGTCGCGCAGCTCTGCAAGGTCGGTTTCGGTATGTCACCCTGTATAAAAATCACCAATGGCAACATTCTGTAGCTAACTTCAGCTTCTTATCAGAGCCTTGTGAAATCTGCCCAAGCTCCGCTGCGATCCGCGCAGGTATGCAAAGTCCCTCTGAGCCCCAATTAAACTATTGAAATTAAACTGCCATATCTAGACTTTCCGATCATTTGCGACCGTCCAGTCTGATATCTTCAAACCAACAAAATATGGTGGAAAATACACGGTAACCCTAATTCCTGGTGACGGTATCGGAGCCGAAGTCGCAGAATCAGTCAAGACAATCTTCAAGGCGGATAACGTGCCAGTAGAATGGGAGCAGGTTGATGTGTCGGGTGTGGAAACGGGCGACAAGCATTCGGAGGAGCTTTTCCGCGAGTCAATCGCATCTCTGAAGAGAAACAAGCTTGGATTGAAGGGAATTCTGCACACACCTATCGAGCGATCCGGTCACCAATCGTTCAACGTAGCTATGCGACAGGAACTCGATATTTATGCCTCGATTGTCCTTATCAAGAACATTCCCGGTTACAAGACTCGCCACGACAATGTTGATCTCTGTATCATCAGAGAAAACACCGAGGGAGAATACTCAGGTCTCGAGCACCAATCGGTCCCAGGTGTGGTTGAGTCTCTCAAGATTATCACTCGTGCAAAGTCAGAGCGTATTGCCAAATTCGCCTTTAGCTTTGCATTGGCAAACAATCGCAAGAAGGTCACCTGTATCCACAAGGCCAATATCATGAAGCTGGCTGATGGTCTCTTCCGCAACACCTTCAATGCTGTTGCAAAGGAATACCCAACTCTTGAGACCAACGACATGATCGTTGACAACGCATCCATGCAGTGCGTTTCACGGCCACAGCAATTTGATGTCATGGTCATGCCCAACTTGTATGGAGGTATCCTGTCCAATGTTGGAGCTGCTCTTGTTGGTGGACCAGGTATTGTCCCTGGTTGCAACATGGGCCGTGAAGTTGCTGTTTTTGAACCTGGTTGCCGTCACGTTGGTCTGGATATCAAGGGCAAGGACCAAGCCAACCCCACTGCTATGATCCTGTCAGGATCGATGCTCTTGAGACATCTCGGTCTCGACGAGCATGCTAACCGTATCTCCAAGGCTGTCTATGATGTAATAGCTGAAGGGTAAGCTTTCTTAAATTTGGTTTAGGATTTGAAAAGTGGCTAACAACAGCACAGAAAGACACGTACAGCCGATATGGGAGGACACAACACAACCCACCAATTCACCAAAGCCGTCTTGGATAAGATGGAGGCCGCATAGACGGGGAAAGAAATTGTAAGAAGGGATAGACGCTGTTAGTTGTACTCTAGTCTGCATAGCAGGTGCATTTCAAATCGTTCAGTCAGTTTATTTTTCGTGCTATTCTATTTGCGAATATGCAGTTGCAAAACAGAAGTTCCAGTCGGCTGGAATGGTCTGCTGCAATCTATTCCTACAATAATGCCAGAAGCATCTAAACGCTAGCAACATCTCCAGAAATCTCGAAGACGCTCCTCACCAGCCACCGCCCTTGCTCCCATCCACGCCCAATAGGAAGCCTCCCCGACACCGCTGTTCCCTACATTGCACCGGAATCTGCTTCGCCATCATCTTCAGGACCCCTCTTCCTCTTCCTCGCTCCAGCCATGATCTCACCAATAGTCTTGCCTCTAAACTTCTCGTGGAAATGAGCTTCCTTCTCAACTTTGGGTTGTGATTGCTGAACACTCTCAGACAGCATCCGGTCTTGTTCCTCGACCATCTCTAGGAATTTCCTTCGCTTTTCCGAGACTCCAGACATCGGTGGCAGCGGGCTCCTTGGCGGAGAGACTAGATCAAGGTATTCCTGGTCTTGTGACTGCGGTTCCGGTGGATGGCTTTGGTTCTTGGGAGATTGTGGAACTCCTGTAGTTGCGGTACGTTTGGCGCCGGACTTGACTTGATGCTTGCGTCGTCTTCGTTCCTGAGGAAGGGAGGGAATATTAGCATCAGCGTCTTGCTGCATGTTGCTTGCCTCAACACGATTAGTCTTTTCCCCTGTTACCATGGCTTTGGGTTTGTTGGTTGTCATTACGCCTGTTGGGGGTGTGCTGCTGCGCTCAGCGTCTATTGACATTGTATCTATTGCTTCGCCATTGACTTCATCTCCTTCCATAAACTCAGGAGTCTCCATATTGCTTTGACCGCCTTCATTGACCAGGGTCAAGGGATAAGAAATAGGTCCGGCTGCAGTCTGTTGCTCATTATCCCGATACCAATCCGTGCTAGAGGTCAGTCTTGGGCCGGGTAGCGCAGGGGCTTTTTTATTATTGTTCAGTGCGGACACAACATATGTTGCCTCATCGGTTTGGTTCGGGTTGGCAGCGACTAGTGGTTTGTCAGAGAAGAAGTCTGCTGGCATGACTGTAGCTGGAGGATCGAAATATGTCTGATTATTGGTGCCACGTATCTCTGGTTCGGGGTTGCGTCTCTGGCGGCGACTAGCCAGTTCTTCTTGCTTCTTAAGCCAGGGAAGGTCTGGCTTCTTCTGCTTCTTTTGCTTCTTTTGCTTCTTCTGCTTTCTTGGAAATACCAGATTGACGCCGCTCAGTGCCACCGGCTCGTGTAACTCATGTTCAAGAGCTTTAATCTCCGCATCCTGATGATCCTCAAAGTTTGCCACATCTTGTTCCATCTCTCCTTGGAGAAGATCATTCGTCATATGATTGTGGTTCTTATTCTCAATTCGCGGAATCTGAACCTCGAATGTCTTTCCTTTGTCGATGATGCTCTTGAGTGCTTGCTCTACATCTGGCGGCAGCTGGTTGCCCCATTTTTGACGCAATAGATCTCGATACTCTCGTTCAATGTCTAGAAGGTGCTTCTCACATTGGCTTTTCAAGTCTTTCTTATACTCCAGCAGAGCTGCCTTGCAAGTCTGCAAGTATTTGGCGAATACTTTAGGGTGCTCGCTGTAGAGCTTAGCTGCGTTGTTAACCTTAAGCCTAACCTTCCGCGCCAGAGCCCCACCCCCAGGAGACGTCCACAGGAGGTCGTAGTTATCGTCTAAAAGCTTCTTGAACACCGCGCGGTTGTGGGTCATGTAACTGCTGACTTTTTGATCGAGCTTTTCGATATGCTTCCGCACAGCATCGTAGGCTTCCCCTCGGAGTTGTATTTTATAGGCCTCAAGTTCCGCATTATTTTCCATGTTCAAGAGTGTTGCAGTCGTTGGTGCGAGTTCGAAAGTGGCTCGTGTCTTCGTATTGGTAGATAGAGGAAACCCTTCAAGTACGCGGCCAGTTTCACCTCCCTCGGCCCGACGCTTTGCCTCTCGCCCGCTTAGAGTTATGTTGTTAGGCGCTAGGGCTTCGGCATTGGTGAGTTCATCTTGATTAAGAGATGTGGGTTCAGGCTCAAGTTCGCGCTGGATATCCTCGTTTCTCGTCGCCTGTTCTCTTGCTTCTTTCTCTTGTTGCATTTTCCTAGCGAGGCCGCCCTTCTCCAAGGCCGCCTTCTTCCAGTTCTCGAAAGACTCGTGGACTTTGGTTTGCATAGGTTGGGCTTTGGATGACGCCGGTGTATTTGCTCGAGTTTCGTTGGCAGTATTCGTAACAGTGGACTTCCTTGCGCCTTTCTCTTCTAACAAGCGTTGGTCGTATGCTTGTTTCGCGGCAGGATTCAGATCGAAGAGTTTATCAATACTGTCGAGGCTGAATATCATGACAGGAAAGGTAACAGTTTCTCCATCGATGTCTCTTCGCCAGACTTCAACTTCGATACCACGAACTATGCAATCTTGCATATTGTCTGCGATTTTCGCGGCAAGCGGATTGGCTTGGAGAAAACTCTGGATTTTGCCGGCATGCATGAAGTCTCTTAATGGTTGAGGCTCCATTCTCGCGACTGTTTCTTTCATCAGCAGGTCTATATTCATGATAGATCGGTCTCAAAGATTGGGTGTCCTGCGTGACCCGGAGAAGTGGTGTTGTTGAAATCGAAAGTAAATAGACGCGAAGCGAAAGGCTATATTTTCTACGCGTTGCAGATAGCACTAAATATTGCTAATGGAAGATTTGATATCCTGAGCTACCCCTGCGATAATGCATTGAGATTCCAATTTGAAAAATATTTCCCATTCTCCTTTACGAACAAGTTCTTACTAATTCTGAATATTCTCTTTCCTCGAACCATTTTGTTTCCCGCCTACCTTGAGACTTTCAAAATCATTTGCAGCAGTCTTCTCAAGGCAAACAAAAAGCAATCCAACCGAAAACCCAAGAGACCCATTTTCGATATCATGCATTCTCAACCCTTGCCCAACAAAATCCAACAAGTATTCTTTCACCCTAGATACCTTACGTCCGATGCTCCCTTCCTTATAGGGTTGGAGCAAGCAATGCTGCAGCACACGCGGCATAACATGTGCCAAAAGCACTATTACAGAGAACAACGGAAGCCGGAGCAGTGGCTCCAAGTGTGGCCCCCCACGTAGCTCCAGCGGCTGCGTAGCAAGCCATTGCTACAGTCGCACAACCAGCTTGGCATATACCGTATGCAGCGGGACCAGCAAATGCTGGAGCTGAGACTGCTGCTAGAAGGGAAACGACGTGTGGGAAACGCATCTTTGACGACTTATTCTTGAAGAAAGGTGGTGGATGTTGTGAGGCTGTGGTTGCAAGGAGTGCCTAGAAGCTTTTAGGAATATTAGCTAGGTGCTTTGTAGATATGAAGGCACACTTACATTATTTCTCTGTTACTGTTGTCGAAACGCTGAGGATTGCTCTGATCAGAAATGTATTTTGATGAAGAGGAAGTTCTCAGCCTCGTCGGAGTGGTATGCGGGGCTTATATGTACTCGGTATGCAGGGTACACAGCAGCTGCATTAATCCGAACCAATCTCGAAAGTGCGACAACCACAACAGAAAGGAAAAGACGCGGCCGGAAGATATCGTCTTACTAAGAATGAAGTGACTCAGACACAAAGACTTCAATAAACATCGCAATGGTCTGCTAATTGAGGCTCAAATGGTATAGAAAACCCTTCCCACCAACGCCTCGCAATGCCCCCAAACAAAATGCCTAGAAAGTGATGTGCCTCTTCCTCCCAGTGTATTTCGACGAATTCTTAACCACTTTTCCCTTCCGTTCCATTTGCTCCTTCTTACTCATGATCCACGCTTTACTCCCCTTTTTGATTTCCCTCCGGCCCTTCTCTCTGTGTTTCTTTCTCGCATCTAGCACATCCACACCTTCCATACCCTTCACTACTCCGGTGATATCTCCACCAGTACCCTCTTCAGCTGATCCACCGACTGTCAAGACTAAGTAAAGCTTACTGTTCTTGGTTCCTGGGTCGTCCTCCAAGATACCGGCTCCAAAGCCAGCCTTAATTGCAGCCCCAGAGATCATTGTCCTTTGCAGGTCATTTTTCGGATAGAATTGACACACTGCCCTTCCTCCTCGCTTCAGACTAGCATACAGTCCGTTGAAGAACCTCGATAATCGTCCTGTCGACGATACCTCACTACTTTCCGCATTACATAGCCACTGGATAGCACTGATAGATATCGCAGCATCAAAACTTCCCGCTCGAAATGGGACGCCTTGCCCTATATCGGCAAGCATCAAATCTCCTTCGACGTCTCGCTGCAAAGCGATATCAAGCATAGAAGCTGAGATATCCATTCCGACCCAGACATGAGGCCCGCCTTCTGAGGGATCAATAGAGGAGAGAATCTCGCCTGAGAGGCCGGAACCGCAGCCTATGTCTAGAATGAGGGACGGGGAGGAGAGGTCTAGGAGTTCGAGGGCACGATTCGTCATAGATGCCTGGATATTTTGTATGCGGGAGGAGGTGGTGTATTTTCGTGCTTCTGTATCATTGTAATGGAGATCTGGGGGGCTAGAGACTCGTCAGTGAAATGCGCATATGAAGAGGGGAATGGAGGAAATACAGGGTATCTTCGGGACGAGACATAATTGTAAAATGGCCCTGCCACAGCAGAGAAACTCAAACTATCTCATAGATTTGATTCAGCCTTCTTCGGGGTATCTGTATCTCCTACCGTGTTGCGATGTCCGTCTGTGCAAAAATGTTGTCGCAAACCATTATTTTTGGTGAACTTTCCTCATAGTGGGGCTTTTCTGCCACCGCCCAGGGCCGAGGAATCTGGGGAGAACACGCTTTCAGTTCCCCTTTCTAGACACGCGACAATACAGTATTGTCCAAGCATGATAATTTCATAGCGCAATCAGACAAGATGTGGATTTTACCACTTGTGGGGTACATCGGCCTAGCCTTAGGCTTCGGATTCCTGACCCTTGCCATAGGTTCGACTCCCTGACGAGCTCCGGGAAGCATGCTAATGCCTGAATAGCTTCTGGACTTTATTATCTCTCTGAGCTAGTGGAGGAGCATACCGTTATTGCGAAACGACTCCTCACGCAGATGATCTACGCGGTGATTGGGGTACAAGTTTTGCTCTGCTTAGTGGATGGCTTCCCTCTGAAGCTCTCTCTTCTGAGCATCTTCTCACATGTCGTCTATCTTGGGAATATGAGGAAATTTCCGATCGTGAAGCTCTCTGATCCTTTATTCATATCTTCTTGTGGTATGGTGATATCTGCAGCCTACTTGACTTTTAAGCTAAATCATCCTAGTCCTTGTACTCTTCAATCATTACATGTGGTTCAACCACTTCTCCTTTGCCTCCCTAACAAGAGCCCCTGCATCCCGATACGACCCAACAACTATCCCTACCTTCACTGAAATCGCCTCATACTTCGGACTCTGTGTCTGGCTTGTACCATTCTCCCTCTTTGTTTCTCTTTCAGCAAGCGATAATGTATTACCAACCATGGGCAGCGAGACGCCTGGAGGAGTAGCAACGGCGAAACGGCAAGGAATGGTCAAGGTGGTCGTGGATACAGTCCGAGATGGAATAGGAGAGCTTGGACGAAAATTGGGATGGAGCAGACCGGAAAGAGACTTTTGATGTATAACTAAGAGCATTGCTGGCGTTAGTGGGGGGCTCGGGACGGAAAGGATTGGGTGGGAATATGGAATGCTGCAATATTTTAAGCATCGGAAAGGTGATTATCATGAATGTGTTATTGTGTATGCTAACGGAATGTAAGTTGAGCTCTAGTGGGTATCTCCTGGCATGTCTCTCTTGCCGTCCTAAATTCAAGTGGTACATGAGTGGGTATAGCAAAGGTGCATAGCAAATATTGTTCTCGGATTTCCATGGGCATTCTAAGGAAAGTCCGGCGCCTTTGTCGACTGTTCAAGCTTCTGGGGTGGAATGCTCCTCAAGCTCGTCAATGCGACCGTCGAACATAGCATTGAGCTCGCTAGAGATGTTCAAAGTCTGAGTTTCAACAGTCTTCATGCTAGTCAGGATGGTGTTCTCCAAAGATTGGCGTTTCTTATTGAGAACATCGAGTCTGTCCCACAAAGCTTTTTGAGACTTGGTCCTAGTTTTCTCCTTTCAGCCGCCGCAGCTAAGAAGACGCGTTAATACTTACACTCTGCACTTCCTAGTTTCAAATAACTTGTCAATTCTCCGACCGATGTCTTTGGCACGCTTCTCGTACTCCTCCTCGATGGTTCTGCGCTTGGCCTCCCTGTTGTTATTGAACTGTACAAAATTACAGTTAGGTTATGTGCTACAACAGTAGTGGTCACCAAAGGACCCTGCCTTGGACATGATATTCTTGGCCCTCTTGATGACTTGCTCTGGTGAACCTTGGTGGGCGTTCTCCTCTTCAGACTCAGATGCCTGAGCATTTTCGGATTTGCGTGGCGCCATCTTGCAATTTTGGTGAAACGACTGCGTAAGTGGTGATTATTGGCCGCGGAAGTGAAAACACAAAGAGGCCTGAGATTATAGAAGCTTGAGGTTTGTGGAGAGGAGTGAGTTATGCTCGTGACCGAGAGACGTGATTGGTATACCTAGCACCCACTTACCGTATTGGGACTAGCGAATTGCGGGCTCCACCAGAATTTTTGGTATCGACCATCAGCAACTTTTCTCCGCGATAACGAAATTCCATCCTTCCCTCGCATTCACGATGGGGCTTGCAGCGCCCAAGAAGTACGTTTCCCGGATTTGATACATAGTGTCTTAGGCTAACATTTCTCCTAGCAAAATAAAAATCTCCCACGATCCGAATAATACAAGATGGACCAACGACACCCAAAGTTTCGGGCACAAAATAATGACTTCCCAGGGTTGGCAGCCGGGGCAATATCTTGGAGCCAAAGATGCAGCACATGCTGAATTCCATACTGCAGCCAATGCCTCTCATATTCGAGTCGCTATCAAGGACGACAACCTAGGTCTTGGTGCGAAAATTGGGACGGGAGTTGGGCATGGTGAGTGCACTGGGTTGGATGCATTCAAAAACCTGCTAGGACGATTGAATGGCCAGGACGAAGAGGAATTAGCGAAAGAACAGAAGTCAAGGGACGATCTGAGGATTGCGATATATACTGAGAGACGATGGGGATCGACAAGATTTGTGTCTGGAGGGTTCTTAATCGGAGACAAGATTCAGCATTTGATTGATGCCGAGGCCGAACGAATACGAAAACTTGCCATAGGGTCTTCAAGCGAATCAAGTTCTCCATCTGGATCGGAAGAAGAAAAAGAACCAGAACAGCCCCCCAGGAAATCGAAGAAGCGGAAGATTGATGTGCTCGAGGAGCCTGAAGCTGTGGTTGTTAAGGTCAAGAAATCAAAGAAGGAACGAAAAGCAGATGCATCTGCTGAGGCCTCGGGAAGCGCAGTAGACTTGTCCGAAGCGAAGAGTTCCAAGAAGTCAAAGAAGGACCGCAAGCCGAAAACAGAAACTAATGATACCCCTGATGAAGCCGAGCTGAAGAAGAGTAGGAAGCAGGAGAAGAAAGATAAAAGGGAGAAGAAAAACATGGAAAGAGCAGAGCCAGAGTCCGCGGAGGACGAACCAAAGAAGAAAAAGAAGTCGAAGAAGGACAAGCACAAGGCAGCGGAGGAGGGGCGCGATTCTTCTGAATCTTCAAAACCCACAACGAAAGAAAGCACACCAGCCACTCCACTTACGGCCAACTCTAGTGGCCGTTCAACACCAGTAATGATGCAAGGACGACATGCTGTACGGGCTCGTAATATAGCTCAGAAGCGTATGGCAAGTATGGATGTTGCGTCGTTAAACCAGGTCAGTCTGCTTCCTATACTCAACTTTGCCCGTCATTAACATTTCGCAGATATTCATGATAAAGTCACAATCATAGAATCTAGAAATAGAACAATTGTTGATCTAACAACTCCTAAAACTCCTCGCTCCTTTCCTTGGCCGGTGCGTCAATTAAAAACAGCAACCAACTCCGCTTCCACCGAGTCCACCATCGTCCCTTTCGCGAATACGGCCCAGACACTTTGACTCTCATCCATCTTATAGGCAAATCCCACATCAGTCTCAAACGCCTCGTTGTCCCATTTAATTCTCAATGTCTCATTGTTGATACTGAAGCCCTTCGTCACTAGGACTCCTCCTCCCATTCCCACATAAGGAGCTTCTTCACTCGCGCGAATAGCCGACAACAATGATACGGGAGCACCTAGTGGTGCGCCAACGGGAACGGTATTGTTTCCACAGAAAAGCTCGGTGGAAGCACGGATCTGGCAAAGCGCGCCAACTGATTTTTGACTGCTAGCTGAGCCGTTGGATGTGAGGTAGATAGGAACAAGCATCGGCAGAGAAGGCGTTGAAATGACGATCTTGAATGGTGGTGCGAGGCCTTTGGAGGACGAGGAGCGTGTTGGATGCGCGAGAATGGGTGTCCTACTGCTTATCAGTATCGTCTCTGGACCGAATTTTTGATCAACTTACAGTAACGAGAGCACAATCACGATGAAGGACTTCATTTTAGCTTGCGGTGCATAGAGAGTTTGTGTTCGTGAGGAACTTCAAGCTCACGGTTCGAAACGGAACAGGTCATCGCCAAAAGTTCCAACGCGGTCAAGACCATAAAACCCAACTGTCCAAAATTGGATACTTTTCAAAATTGAAGGGGGAAGTACAATATATCGGCCGCCTGATGTTGGTTCCCAGATTGAAAATATACAGCCTCGTGGTGGGGAGCCAGTCGGCAGTTTACCCTGGTCATTAGGCTGATCTGTTCCTGCATGCCGGCGCCTAAATCGGAACCAGATGCTTGGAATGCTTTCAGTACCTTTACACACTTCCTGAATTGAATGTTATGAAGATGAGAGTACTAGGGACAACAGGTGTTTGATTCTAAATTTTGATGATTTTCGCTATTATGTATCCGCCAATTTGTGTCTCGTTCTTTTTCTTTTTTTTTGCATATCCTCCGCAGCTATTACGCCAGACCCTCCTTCAATATTCTGCCCTGCCTACTTCTGCTTCGTCTTGCTAAATCGCCGATTAGACTCCAGCTGGTGCACGTCCATTATCTGCGCCTACTTGTGAGCATCATAGAAAGGTAATTAGCAAAGCAATGCTCACTTACATGAAGCTCGGTGCCAGTCTCATTCTTCTGGAACCTTGTATTTCGCCATGCCCTTCTCTGGTCTCAATGCCTTTCGGGCGGCGGAAGGTAGGGCGGCCTTACCGACAATAAACATGTCCATAAGCATCTCCTTGGGGAATTGCTCTATGCATTCATAGAATTCTGGCTTTTGCATTGAACTTCCAACAGAACTGTCTACCAAAAACCGCCTTAGGGGGCTTCCTTCTTGCGTCTTTTCGTATGCAAGTGCGTAACAGTTTATCGGCGCGAGGCGTAGTTGCTCCCTCAGTCTCTGCATCTCTTCGACAATTGTATTCTGCAGCCTTGGAAGGAGCAATTTGTCCGCAAGCACCCACAGTTCCACGAGGGTAATATCCTCATGGTGCTTGAATTTCATGTTGACTTCTTTCGTACTGAAATTGCCTTCTGGTCCCAACTGACGGACCTCGACCTTCTGAGTGTAGAACCAATTTACGAGAAGGCGAATTGCCTCTGCAGTCGTGTCTTTTAGTCTGTACTCTTGAGTCTGCCCTTCCACGAATTGGCTGCTGAACGCTGCTTGAAAGACTGGGGAATAGTGACACGCGAAATCCTTGTGGACCACAAATTTCTCAGCACCGTTGCCTGCGAACAAGGTAACCAACTGGGATGAATTCCTAGACACCTAGTAAGCTTTGTTCAATGCAGTAATAGACGTAAGACCATGATAGCGAGTAGGAACATGTACTGACTGCAAAGTAGCTTCTCTGCGCTTGACGCTTGACGACAAAGTTCTCTTGGCCATAGAAGCAGTGGCAGGTGTGTCAGGCGAACTCGTAAACAAGGTTACATAAGGCGCCATTATCGCAAGTAGTACTCTGCCATACATTAGCTTGTAATCAGTTTCAAGTGTTTCATAGGGCACCAACAATTCTAAGGGCAAAGATGATCTGCGAGTCTATCACCCTTTGCTATTTTCCAAAGGAAGCGCGCAACGCGATGATCTTTCGTTTCAATTCGCGGATGATGAGTGTGGTGCGGAAGAAAAAGTTTTGGTTGTGGGTGTGTAGTTGTTATAGGAAAGAAGAGCTTGCGCTGAGAAAGAGGTTCATCCTATAGACCCGAAATTGAGCGAATAAGTGAATTCATCCCGGCTACCAGCACTTCGATTTTTTTTGGCGAAATCTAGTGTCTACTTAATTCTTCAGGCACTCTAAGCATGCAGCTGTTCATGTAAAAAATATATATATTTGCTTCGTGTTATCACTAGGATTAACTGCCCATTTTGTAATGTGAAGACGAGTTGCAGCGTCTCCAATCTCTCAATTTAGCTTTCTCTCAGTGTCCGGCGAGTCCGAACCTCTACATGCACTTGATTTAATGATTTCAATCGAAAAGAGACCTTTCTCGTGAGAAGGGCGTCAAGAGTGCACTGCAACACCAGGAAACTGAAATGCTGAAGAACACGTGGAGATAGTTGGAAGGACAAAACATGCTATTCGCAACGCTAATAGTGGCTTCTTCAGTACACGTTTCTTCAGCTCTGCTGCTAGCACGACAGTTTCTTCTGCATATATCGAATCCGATCTTCCTACCACTTCACTGTGAAGCTAACATGGGTTCCAAACTTCCAAGTGCAAAGGTTGCATCCCCTGATTATTCCTGGACTTCATATCGGCTCCACTTATAACTTAAGGGGAAATGATTTTGGAGGTCATAGCTCTTCCAGATTTTCGAATTCGACATGGCAATGATCAGCTCCTGAAGCATCTCATGAGGAAAGGTTGATAAAAGCTTCTTATTCCATCCAGAATCGATATGCATAGCACATTCGTGTATGAATAAAATCCGAAGTGGAGATTCCTCCGCCGTGTTTTCCCAGACGTATTGGAAGCAGCAGGTAGGTATGATTTTGGTAGTTTTGCGCGCTTTATCAATCTCTCGAATGAGCATATTTTGCAGCTTCGGCATAAGCAATTTATCTGCAAGGACCCATAGTTGGACCAAGGTCATAGCCTCCGCTTGATCAAACTTTCCGGTAGTAATCTGGACCGATTTGAAGTCCTGCGTATAGATCCATCTGACTAGAGCACGTATGACGTCTTCGCTGACATCAAGCTTGTATGTTTGGGTTTGACCTTCGACAAAACTGCTTTCGAAAGCGGCTTTCAAGACCGGAGAGGCACGGCATGCAAACTCCTTATGAATACTGAACTTCGACTCCTTGCTTCCGTTTTTGGAGACGATGGTAACTAGATCCTTAGGAGCATCAGATCCTCGTAGGAGATCGATGAGGATGTCAACAGCCCTAGTTTTGCTGAGAAAGATATTCAATATGGAAGAAGTACTGAGACTTACGCGGCATTCGGAGCTTGTTCTTGATCGGTCCCTGCCTGTTGCTTCGCACCTGTGCTACTGCTCTTAGCCATGATGATACTTGTTGTAATGCGTCTTGTTGCAATGCGTCTTGTTGTAATGCGTTGGTGTACTTTATTTCTGTTTGCAGTAATATTGGAGTTAGAGATTCTTTTCTGGTTTTGACTCGTATGAAATGAGAGGAAGTTTGAAAGGAAGACGATCCAACTTATAAAGAAAGCTTCGAACTGGGATGATTCAGTTGTTGAGGTTGAGATCAATTGTTACACAAGAGTGACATCTTCTTTTCAACCTTGACTCAATAGTTGGACTTTTTCCATTCATAACATTTGGATTAGAGAATAGAACACTGAGGACAATGAAGCGTGAGAGTGAGATGTTTTGATTTGATAGGCTTATGGTATTTGAAAATCGAAGCTTAACTGAGTCAACTCCTATTTGCTGTCTTCTGCCTTCTGCTTGTTCGTTTCTTCCTAACGATATGCGTGTACTACCAGCTCTCTTAGCCAGTTTTGCATCTGAATAGTTGCGAAAATGCAATTTTGATTCTCTCCCCAATCCTTCTCCCATAGAGTCACACCCCAAGAAAGCAGCAGTGCGTTGGCGCCATTTCACGTACATTGGTTCTCTATCAAAAACTTGTCAGAAATTTATGGATAGATGTTGGGATAGTCATCTCACCTTTGCAGAAGAACGTTATTTTTTCCGAGATACTGAAACTTCGAATGCGCTCATATCCTCATCCGGCGGAATGCCGTATCTGCCCGTTGCTCCGTCTTTTGAAAAGAATTCCACCAATTCCAAAAGCATCTCCTTAGGGAATCCGTCTGCAAATTTTGAATACGAATTTGAAGGCATATCACGAGCGCAGCGTTGGAGGAACCAACGGCGAAGAGGACTACTAGATCCCGTATGTTCATAAACAAACGTAAAGCATTGAAGAGGTCCATAGTTGTAGTAATTGCATACCCCCTTCAGTTGGCGAATGGTATAATTCTGAAGCCCGGGTATGAGAAGATTGTCCGCGAGAATCCACAACTTCGTAAGATTTAGAGTTATCTTTGCGGAATGCTCAAATCGCTCTATCTTGAAGGGTAGGATGGAACAAAGACCAGATACTTGTTGCGAATAAAACCATTCCACTAAATCGCGAACGACGTCCTCTTCATAATCTGAGATGATGTATGTCTGAGTCTGAGCTTCGACAAATTCGCCTTCGAAAGCTGCCTTTAGGACTGGGGGGTAATGGCACGCAAATTCTTTATGCATGGTGAACTTGACGCCCGCATTGTCTTTGTTCGCGATCAAGGTAACGAACTCATTTGGGTGCCTAGAAAAGGTCAGGATCGCATCCTCCATGGTGGTCATGAACTTGGATAAGTGCGTTGAAACATACTTGAACTTCGGTTGTACTTTCTTCTTGAACTTGGGCTCTGTAGCTGACGTCGGTGAAGCGCTGGCAGTACTATCTGTGCTGGAAGTCGCCATGGCTATTCGAGTGTCTCTGTGCTGCCCAATGACGAGGTAGAAGGGCTTTCATGCACCTCGAACCTTGACTGTGTCTTGCTGTTTGAGAAGGTGCGAAGGGTGACGTGGATTAGATTCAGGAACGGATAGTCCCTTCGAGGAAAAATTCAAGACGCGAGAATTCCTTGAGAGTGAATCCGTTTCTTCTACCGCGCAGCCTCCCTTCCTCAGCCTCATCCTCCCTCACCGCCTACCATAATACCTAATACGTCTTCATTCTTGCCCGGAGAGCCATCAAGCGAATCCTTATCCCAGCCTGCTCCATTAACCTCCTCGCTTCCCTCGCCAAACTACTCTATATAGATTTAAATAAGCAAATTTGCTGTCACTAAAAAATCTCGAGGATGGTGATTGAGTGGGTTCCCCCCCCATGCATATTGCGTCTGTGGACAGGTTTCTCTTATCTAAGTAAATAGATTGTTGTCGTAGTCAGGTTTCCCCCGCCTGCTAGGATCTCAGTTGTTCCTTAGGTGTGGGGTGGGTTAATCACCCTCCCACCAGTCGTAGAGTTTTGCCAATTTGAAGTCCTGGAATTCCTCTTTTTTTTTGGTACATTTTTCATTTGCTTTTTAGGTTTCATTCTTTTATACTCTGGTGAAGCATTTTTTGCTGGCGTGTTGACTGATTTTGGTAAGCGAGCGATGCCTTGCTAGCCCAGCTCCAGCAAGAATTGAGGCAGGAGTTGAAGGTAGGAGCGACTGACAGCAGGGTATGATAGCATATTTTAATCTTACATCATTCAAAGGTTACGATGTTCATCCGAGCCATCTTTTCGCGCATGACTCTAGTTTAAAGAAGGACAACAGAGGAAGTGGTTGTCTCGCAGAGTGTAAAGGCTTTGCTCGGCAGATTTGACTATCGATGATTCCATTTTGCGCTCTAATCTACTCTCACTTTTCCTGATCCAATAGCATGTGACCTGATCTTTGCCGTTAAGAAGTGCCCAAGCACGAAATCTGCCTTCCCTCCATCCCAAAGATGACCGTACTAATTTTGCTAATGAGAAGGTAAGTGTATGTTCCAAAAAGGCAGAAGTACCGAAATTTACTTACGCCACAGGAACCGAATCACTTCTCGATGACTTCCTGAACATCATATCGACTCATATCTGTCCCAGGATCTAGATCCTTTGGTCTCTGTCCTCCATTATTACCAATAATCTTGATTATATCTGCTAGCATTTCCTTGGGATATGAATCTGGGCACTTGGAGTACAAATCAATACGTGCACGGGAAGCGAATAAATGCAAGAGGAACAAACGGAGAGGATTTCTAGTAGGTGTATTTTCCCAGACGTAGTTGAGGCAATGCAATGGGATGGTATTAGCTTCGTGGTTCAGCTCGTACACCTTGCGTATAACATGATTTTGCAGTTGCGGGATGAGGAATTTGTCCGCGAGTATCCATAATCCTACCAATGCCAAATGGTTTTCCTTGCCTGCAGTGGTGCGCTCTATGGCATCGAAGCCAAGCTGTTGGGTATAAATCCATTCGACTAGGAGTTTGATGGTAAGTGCTTTGCAATCTTCGATGGTGTAGGTTTGTGTTTGTCCCTCAATGAAATCGCTGTTGAAGGCAGCTTTTAGGACAGGAGAGTAATGACAAGCGAAATCCTTATGAACTACAAACTTCGTCTCGTCCTCTCCATTCTTGGCGATGATGGTAACGAGTTGCGTAGGATTACTGACAGGTATTAGCTTTGTACGTTGAGAATGTAACTTTATCAAGCTTACTCCATTCTCGGATGTTTCTTCGCCTCCGGGGCCTTGGAAGCCGAAATTGACATGTTGTTTGCTGAAGCCATCTCGTCTACAGGAATGCTGTGCTTGTGCATCATCCGCAATTGCGACTTTGCTTTTCGTAATGAGGTTGTTAGGTCAAAAGCTAGAATCTACCGCGAGAAAACAGGCTGGAATTGTGGGCTCGCTCTTAGTGAATTCACTGTTGAACTTCTAAAGTTGAGCTTCTGATTGTCGCCAAAGTTCAATGTCTCGTGATCGTACTAGCTACTATTTAGACATTTATTTGCAACTTCCAACCTCACCTTCCACTACAAATCCTCCCACAGTTACAAGGCGTTAATATTGTTGAACACCCCTAAATCACCATTCGTCGAGGATATTGAAAAAGGACATGCAGAACCATAATCAATATTTCATTTTCATATTCATTTATCTTAGTTTTAGCATTTATTTATATCGATTTGATTCTATCTAGAAAATTAAATGAAAAGGAGGACGATCTCGCTGAACGATGCATGAATGAGTATTCTCCTAGAAAGTTTTGCGGAGAGCGACACATCAGTTCTAGCTATAAGAGCATCAAAGTGAGGCAGAAACTTGTTTTGACTGCTTTGTTTTGTGAAGGTGCTGCATTTGGTTGAGAATTTAGTAAGGGTCGCGACTGTTCGAGTGGAGGTGAAATCATTCAGACTCGACTTTTACGGGTTTCACGTCAATAAATTTAAATGGAATCTGCCTTTTTAGAGAGTTCGTTTTATGTTCCGTGCTGCTGCTATGTTATTTTTGCTTTAGACCTGAGCTGGATGCAAATGTGCCTAACATCGTTACCGTTGAAAGCCCAAATGCCAAAGCAAATAGAGATCCTATGAGTGCCATTAATCTCAATCCACACCGCTCCTATCATTATCTGAGAGAAGTCCTATCCAGTCTACATATTTATTAGCCTTCGAATCAGAGAAGCACGGACATTTTGAAAACTTACACCTATCAAGAATCTCCTTAAACGACATCGACCATATACTCTGCCATATCCTTCTGCTTCTTCAATTTGCTTTTCGACGGGTGAGTTTCACTGAGCAGGGTGATAATATCCATAAGCATGCTATGTGGGAGCTTGGACGACTCCCGAGCGTAGACATTCGGAGCAATCTCAATTGCGAGCATCCAGACCATCCATTGCCGGAGCGGACTTTCTGCGCCGGTATTCTCGTAAACGTAAGGGACCATGAAAACGGCCATCGTATGGCGTTTCTCTGCAAGCTCATCTAACTTCAATAAAACTTGGTTCTGCAGAGTTGGAATTAGCAGTCGGTCTGCAAGCACATAAAGCTTGATGAGACATCGACTTTGGGTAGTGAAAGCTTCCATGGAGGTTTCATTTTCCCAGCTCAAACCATTAATTTGCGAAAGGCTCAGAATCGAGGTGTAGAACCCTATTGATCAGAATCTCAGAGTCAGTATTCTATCTTCGGCAGTTTCGGGAGCAAACATGCATCTTTGGGGATGACAAGGAGCAAAGGTTGCGGAGCCACAACTCTAAAAACGCTCTCCAAGAAATTAGCACTTACAATGAGCGAGCAATCGAACAACATCCTCTTCAAAATCGTCCTCAAATCGATATTCCTGCTTCTGTCCCTCGATAAAGTCACTATCGAAAGCGGCTTTCAAGACAGGCGAGTGATAAGTAGCAAAGTCTTTGTGGATGACGAAGGCCCTGGACTCAGATGCAGTACCTGCATAGAGGGTAACGAGTTTATGTGAATTCCTGCTTGCGATTAGTTTTAAGAAGTATGTTAATGGCCGTTGGCTTACCAGAGTGTGGGTTCTTTCATGGCTTTTTTAGATCGACGTCTGCTCGCTGCAGCTGGCGTCAGAACCTCGCTTTCAGAGGAGGTGTCCGGCATTGTTGTAATAGTTATTTGGATTGGGATGGAAAGTTTGATATGCCTTTAATTAACAAAACTAGGTTTGACGTTGCTCTCTATCCATAGAGTAGAGAGAATTTGACGCAGTTTTGAGAAATAGAAGACGTGTTGAAGTTGTGGCCAAGATAAAAGTCAAAAAGGTACCTTAGCAGATCGAGGTGGTGCTCGCTTATCGTGTAGGCACGGTGTAATAGTCGGTCCGCATCCTGTTTTGCTCCTTGCTCATAAGACTAGCCAGACAGAAGGTGGACCGGCTATTCGCTCGCTGATTCTTGCTTATAAAAGTAAAAATAAAAGTAATTATTTATTATTTATTATTTATTATTTATTAACATTTACTTGAAATATAATAATATTTTTAAGAAAAATAAGAAGCAAGAAATAAGAAATAAGAATGTAAATAAAATTTAAATAAGACTCACTGGTGAACTAATCTACATACAAATACGAATACAAATACAACTTAAGTTTTGCTTATTATACCTACTTTATATATTTCAATTCTTGTATATGGGCTATTTGCTTATGATTTCGCTTTGATTACTTAAATTCTTACACCGTGTCTATACTGTAAAAATTTCTACATCGTACCTCCATTGTGTAATCTCGGCACAGGTCGCTCCGCTAAAGTAAGTACTAAGATGGGTATTTATACTAGCTCGCTAAAGGAGGTCCGGTGATGAATATCGTTATATTGTTGTCAAGTCGGTTTTCCAGTGTGCAATGAACCTCCCTCATCTTTGCTTCTTCAATTCATTATATAACCTTTAAAGGACCTGGCTAAAAAATATCTCCAAAACAGTTTTGTATGGGTATTCTTTAAATTCGAGATGCAACGAAACTCAACAATGGCTTCAACTTTAGAACGGAGCTGACATTAATAGAATTTAGAGACTGAACAAACTATGAAGTATTTTATCGATGTATGATAACACTTGAAACCCTTCTCAATACCAGGAACCGACCAGAGGTTCAGATAGCTGATAACCCGCCAAATCCAAAATAGAGCAACGAGACTTGAGAATTAGACAATCACTACGTTGCACAAATCAAAAAGCCTAGAATCAAGCGCGACATCAAGTCCCATCGAGAGGCAGAAAATCTCAGAAACGACCCTATAATTAATATTAAACCTCAGTTTGACTATTAGAAAACTGATCACAGAGTAATGCAAAGTAAAGATAGAAAGATCGGCATTTAAGGTAGAAATCAAGCTCCACCCATGTACCGCAGCATTCAAAACTGCTTAATGTCAGCGTCATGTCAGACGTGCATCGTATGTCGGGACTGTCTCTTCGAAGTTCGGGCACAGGGTAAAGGCTGACTGGGGTTATCGATGAGAGAGAGTTAGTGAAAATGCTATACTGTGAGTCTTCAGGAAGCTTCGAAACCAGACAGTTAAACAAAAATGTGACGAAGTGAAATAATAACCGTTCTGCTCCGATTTACTCACCAAATGACTCATTGGTCAATAAATCGGCCTATTTGGCCAAATTATGCCCGATTTGACCAATAATATCTACTTGGTCAATACGTTAAGAGTTTGGCCAATGACAAAATTTAATTAATTAATTTTTTCGAAATATCGATTTTTTGGTGTCTTCACTCCCTGTTTGAAACTCCCGCTGTGTGATCCCCCGCCTTTCCCCCTTAGTTTCAGCTACCCGTCCCCCCTTTTAGCTCGGATAAATTGCTCCCCGCGCCTCCTTATGCTTTACTCATATAAACCTCATTTGAGATTTGAAGATATACTAGTTTTTCAAAGTTTTAAACTACTCGGATATGCCAATGCAGCTCTTGACATCAGCTCCCACCAAGATTACTACTGAAGATCATATTAGAAGCTGATTTACTTGTACAGGCGCTGGCGCCTTGGAAAAACACCAAAAACATGTGGGGTAGTAGCATTTGGGTGAAATAATATATCTTCATTTCATGATTTTGAATGACATCTAACTCATTGGTCAAACTGCTGTAGCATTGACCAAATGGGTCAATTTGACCAATGCATCGTTGTATTGGTCAATAAAGGATTTGGCGAGTAAATCGGAGCAGTTCTGATCGACGATTAATCTAATGCTTCCCAACAGTCGACATTGTAATGTTTTAGAGCGTCGCAACCACACCTATCATAGATGTCATCAAAGCATATTGGTAGGAATGCGACGATAGAGGTCTTCAAAGCTTCTCTTGGAATGATAAAGGTACATTAAGATACTTAATTCGCCTTGAAGCTAACATTTCAGTAGATTCCGACGTTCTGGATTTGAATTTAAAACTCATATCTAATCTTACACAATCTCCCCATTGAGCTCAGCTTAGGCAACATGTCGATTTTGTGGCGTAGTTGTCTACCTGTAAGTTTGGGTCTCTTTGAGGGCGTTCCCTCTCCAACAGCGTTCGGCGGGGCTAGATATTGCTGGCTAACAGTGCTGTTCATATCATGGCTCTCAAACTCCCAGCCCTTCCTAATCCAGACCCTAGTCCCCGACAGGCTAACTTGACTCCTAGTCCAGGCAAAGGAAGACAACTTCAAAGAAGCTTTAGGCGAGGTTAGGCAAAGCGCACATGTATTTTGAGTGGGATGCCAGGCTGACTTAAAAACACCCAGGCCACGCAAAGGAAGGAGCAGAAAAGGAGAAGGAAGGAGAGAGTACGGCTGGGCCTTTGAGAGCCCTGGTTCCTATCTCTCTTTCTTTTCCTATTTGATGACATTGGGCTAAGTTTTGGTGAACTCAGTGCAACTGAAGATGAAGACTGGACGTCCTGCTCCATTGCCAATCCGTTTGGATTGCTCATGTCTTGATCAATATTAAGTTCGAGATTCGATGGTCCGCGGCTCGCTATTACTACTTGGTTGACTTCTGAAGAGGCCAAACCTGACGTTTTGAGCTCTGAGGATGGTGGTTGTCGCGGTTCAGCGAGTGTGGCAACCAAGTTCTTCTTCTTGGCTTTCGTAACGGATAGCCATCTGCGTCCATAGAATTGCAACAAGGGATGGGGGCAATTGATACCTTCCCATAAGATTCCGGCTCCCTTAATGTCTTCTCCGATCATCAAGCTTTTCAGCTCTGTCACCAAGTTCTCAACCATAGCAAGATCCATGTCTCTGTTGAAGATAAAGCGTAGACTCAAATCTGTTGTAAAATCATCTTCCGCTTCTTGAGCGTCATTCTCGGCATTTTCACTGGCATCTTCACTCAGTGGTGCAAGAACAATGCGCCGCAAGCAGGCGGAGCCACGCTCTGACAACCGTGGATATTGACCATTGGGGAAGTCGGGGGCATCGAGGATTTTGGAAAGCAACTCCTGAGTACTGAAGCTTCTTTTTTTCCCCGACTGGAGGAGGTTTGTGGCTGCCCATATCAGAGCAGTGGTGAAAGAGTTGTCCCCTGGCTTCTTTGTGGTTGAATTTGCTGATGTTGCAGCCAGATATTCGAATGCTCTGTGTGCTCCAGTTGATCGTGTGCTCTTTTCCAATTCTCCTGCGTGGCAGCAATCGAATATGACGAGGACGTCACTCCGGGTTGCTTGTATATTATTCTCCGCCGACCGCCATACAATCTCATGTAGCTCCGGTGTGGGGGATCGTTTACTGCAGTTATTAACAATGACAGCTGAAAAGGCGGCAGACAACTTACCCTGCTAGTTTCAAGCCACCTCGTAACTCCTCTGGTCTCCCATGTCCAGCATAATATACGATGAAGAGAGTGCTCGGGCCATCATTCTCCAGCACAAATTGGGCGAGGATGTAATTAATTTGGGCCTGAGCTGTGATGTTCTTGTTCTGAGTCAACTTTTTCCGGATCGTTTTGTACTTGAAGACATCTTCGAACATCCTTTCCAGTTTGGTCACCTGGAATTGTCGTTAGTTATCGAAACATACATTGATGACTGAATGCCAACCTCGTCTTTAGTATTGAGATCATCTACATCATCATCCCAGGACAGTAATAGAACGACAGCCTTTTTATAGATTACTTCTTTCTTCTTCCCAATTCTCATCTGCTCATCCCAAAAGGCTTTTAATTTCGACTCATGTGATGCTTTTTTGTCCTGGTAATCCATATCTTTCTGGGTGCTTTCTGAGTTCATGCTGTCGGGTAATGTTGTTTTTCGCAGGGCGTAATATATCCAATCGATTACTTTCCAATGTACGCAATCGCAAGAAATCAAATGGCTACAATTAGGGAGGCGCCAGCAAAGTATTATAGGTCAACATAAACCCAGAGCGCATAATGAAACGTTTGATAAGGCAGGCTGCGCCCAGGAGAAATGTCCATCGAATCAGCCTTGCCAATTTGATTCTGAGGGTGGGTCGGCAACCATTTCAGTTGGCGCGTGAAGGAAAGCCTGCATGCAGTATGGCGTTTTCGAAGGAAGCCTTCCCCACCATCATCATGTAGTCGGTCAGAAGCCATCCAAGTAAGAGCCGCACACTGGGCGCTTCAATTGAGTATTAAAGGCATCTGTAGGCTCCCTTGCTCCCCAGGCTTTCTCCAAGGCAGACTCTTGGCGATCCTGTGCAAGATTGCCAGTCCTCCTGAAACAGACAGTTAAGAGGCTATATGAGGCAGTATGTCTGGCGCTGAGACACGAGGCTCTCTAGTAAGTGAAGAGCTATCACATGTCAATTGGAAGAGTGGAGTGCTATCGTTGCTAAAATATCATCGATACAGAGACCGGCGACACCGGATGAGCGTTCCCATTATAATGAATCGGGAAATCCTATGGAGGTATTCAAATAATCCTCAAAGCAACCTTAGCGAGGACAAATCTGATTTTCCATACAGTCAACGCCCAAATTTGAGATAGGGAAGTCAGCATGGCTCAAACTTGGGGGGAGGAGAGGGAGTATTGAGGTCAAAATTGAGTCGAGGCAGAAAGATGAAGCGACTGGCAAATTCTCGTATCAGGTCAAGGATTTAGACGGAGATTTGCACAATAAGGGCGAATGGGTGTCACAAGAGAACTTGGATGAATGTTGAGACATACAGGAGAATTTGCTGCAGCCTTGCAGGCGTTTGTCCGAAGATGGTCTTCTGCATATAAATGTCGAACCACACAACATCTTATTGTGCTCAATGCTCAAGACCACCCACCCCCATTGTATTTATTGGTGGACAGTTTCTGCTCGCACGCCGAGTAATGCGAAAGGGCCGCTTCAGGTTCGTGCCCACGCCCGCACTACGCCCGCACTCTAGTTCCTCAGCTTTTCCTAGCCTTTCTCGCTCCCTGTGTATATGGTGAGTTGCAGTGGGTGCAGCCGCATTTTCTTTCTTCTTTAAAATATAAATGCTCAGACTTTTTTCCATTCGAACATTCCCGATTTGCATCCGACGCTAGTAGAACTCATATACCATGTCAGGTCCATGCTTGCCTAAAGATGACTTAGAGAAGGGATCATCCAGCCTAGAGGGTTCAACATCAACCTCAGGAACTTTCGCTCAATGGAAATGTTCAACTTCACCAAAAGAATCTCTTCTGCGGTGTATTTTCAGAATATGGCCATGGCGACGTCAAGGCCAAAAGACCATGAGCAGGGCGCGTGATATCGTGCCCAGAAAATGTAAGGCAAGCAGGTCCAAGATAACCAAACCCCCTGCTCTAACTTAAGCACACATGCTGAAGATTATGTTTCGACACAGTACTACACAGACAAAGAGGATACCCCTTGCTCAGCACTTTCCTTGACAGTGATGAAAATTTCATGATTTATCGCCGATTCGGATATCTTCATTCGCGTACTCTCCTCAGACAGCAAGATCAATTAAGAAAGCTCGAATCGGAGCTGGATAGTTATGACGATGAGGACTTAACTGGAACAGAGCAGCAACGGAAACTTCTCTCTTGCCGAGATTCAGATGAAGCCGCAGACAGAAAAGGGCCCAAAGGAACCAGAACACGCACTCAGATTCTTGATGAGATCGAGCAAAAGCTAGATAAATACGGTGACTATTTCAGCTGTCACAGATGAATGGAATTGCATTACTGACTCGTTTTGGTAGATTCATGGATCTTGAAGGCGCAGAATATGTCTGCGCTGAACAAGCCAGCAGCTCGGGATTACAAGAGTGTTGAGGGGTTCATCTTCGATAAAAAGCCGTTGGTTGATGAGGAATCCGGATACATATACCATAAAGAAGATCTCATCACGTTGCGAGATGGCAGAGAAACGGCAATTTTGGATTCCTTCACTGAGATATTGCTGAAAACATTTCACTGTTCCGTACTTCAGGTAAATATAAGCTTTAGAATGTTGAAGTGATATGGGACATTACGCTAATTTTCTCTCAGACCATCTTCTGCTCTAAGGCAAGCATAGTTGAATAATAGTACCTCTAGAAATAGGAAAAAACCCCATCTAATTCAAAGCAATAGGCAGATCGAGACAAGACCGATGATCCCAACGTCCATTACTACAGCCGAAATCGGAAAAACATCTTCATCACCATGCTAACTACCTTGGTGCTTCTATTCCTCCTCATCTTTCCAGTTTTCATATTATTCACACTGACCACGAGAAATGACCTACGATCCACGTATACCTTGAGTATTGGTATTCTCCTTGTCTTCACTCTTATCTTTTCGGCTATGCTCTCGCTCTTCACACGAGCTAAGCGCCATGAGATATTTGGAGCCGCAGCAGGGTAGGTTAGGCTATCTAACAGAGTGTATTGTGCTAAGATGTAGTAGATATTGTGCTATACTTGTTGTGTTTATAAGCAACATCCCTGACGGGGCGAAGTAAAACCGAAGAGCCTGAGAGGATCATGTTACGAATCTTCTTCAAAACACTACTCATTCCGAGCATCGATTATTACATTTGAATAAAATTGTCTCATTCATTATTTCATAATGGATTATTTTTGATTTCGTAATTTATAAATAATTTTTATTTCAAATTTTCGGATATTTGTTTACGCTTCATAAAAATAACATTAGAGCTAAAAAATACTTTTCATTAATGTTCGAATAATACTTTATTCTTGAGATTCAATTGAAGCCTTTATTCCGGTGTAGTAAATCAGTAGCTCTTAGATTTAGTTATAGTAATTCTGTAACCTCTTTCCCTCACACTACTCTAGTTTTTGCACTATTTCTCTCTTTACTCTTAGTCTTTTCAACCCTCTTAAATCTCAAGCCTTTACCTCCTTAATTTAATTTAATTCAATTTAAAGCCCAAATACCAATATCCTATCCCACTTTATCTCATCTCATCCCATCTCATCCTACAACCAAACCTCCCTCCCTCCCCCCCTCCAAAACAATCCATCCCCCCCCCCCCCCTCTCTCCTCTCTCTCACCACTCATCCCCAAAACCTCTACTTAAAGCCTCCGGTATCCTCTTCATCCATCCATTAACCAACCAACCAACCAACCAACCAACTAACCAACCAACCATCCCACCCCCGCGCCCTCTCTCTAAAAGGAATCCCAAGTACTCAAACCTTTACATACATACATATAAAACTCCATTCCATCTCTATTCCATCTCCGCTCCATCTCTATTCCATCCCCCTCCCAGTTCCGTTCTATCTCTACCTTAATATGTAAATAGTATTATATTATAGTGCAGCTGCTACACCATCGACGATACGATCTAGCATCTAGCGTCCGCCTTCTACTAAGAATAAATAAATAAATGAATAAATGGATGGATGTAGCTTTCTTTCTTTCTTTCTCTCCTCTTCTATTAATAGAGCTACTCCAAGTTTTGGCTTATATACACAGTTTTGCCTTTAATTTACTGGCATGGTGGTGTAGTGTAGTGTAGTGTAGTGTTGGAGGAGGTAGCTTTTGCCTTCGCTTTATCTACATACAGACTTAGGACTGGGATTGGGATTGGGATTTGGGTAATGAATGGGTAATGGGGAAGGTCTAGTTTTAGAAGCGTGTGGTGTATGGTTCTTAGATCACAGCACCATGATCAAAGATCCCTTCACAAAAAAAGACGATATCACAAATAAATAGCACGTCAATGTAGTTAAAGAACTCTGCATTGCAGCAATGAAATGTCAGGTCTGAGCCTAACATCCGAGCTAGCTAGCTACAGCTACAGCTACGTACGTATTGATTCCGATTCCGATTCTGCAATCCCATAAACCATCAACGGGCCACGGCAAGATATCAACAGTGAAAGAAACTCATCATTCATCATCGCACCCCAAGCAAGCAAGAAGCAAAGAAAGAACGCCCGTATCGTATCGTATTGGCCCTTTTGCTAACTCGCGTAAAAGCACATCGCCAAAATCAAGAATGAAACGTCCAGCGTACACCCCCATCATATCGTAAAATCAAGCTCCGTATTTCGCGAGGCGCTCTGCCTTCATCGCTTCGTAAACGCCATCAAACGCCCTTGTCATCTTCCTTTGCAGTCTTGAATATTCAACAAAGAAACCACAGTTATTCGTCACTCAATCCATGTAGAAATCACCTTTGAGAATCCGCTCCTGGAACGCATCAGGCTTCTTGCGCTCGGGTCTGGCGGGAGCAGGAGCGGGAGCCGGAACAGCGGTGGGAGGAGCAGGCATCTCGGTGACGCTCTTAGCTCGCTCATGCGTTGGCATCTTCGCCGGCGAGGTGGAGAAGGATGGGCGTTCTCTGTGTGAGACGGAGCTCTCGGCACGGGATCTAAGTTGCTCAGACCAGTTGAAGCCACCTTCACCTGGACGAGCGGAAAGAGGATGGTCAGAAGCAGTTCTGGGCTTTGATTGCGTGCTTGCCTGTGCATGAACTCTTGGAGGGGTCACACCTCCATCTTTTGAGCCAGAGCCAGAGCGAGAACTTCGCGGCCCTGACGGGATTGTGGGTAACTGAGAAGTGGTATATGAGGGAGTTCTACCAGTAGATCCTGGACTTCCAGCTCCTCGCACGCTTCGTAAAGCTTGTGCACCAAATGACACTCGGCGAGTGAAGGGTGTGGTGGGTTGGCTGCGACCGGGGCCTTCATCATCATCGATAGCATTCTCATCAATGGACTCGGAGCCAGCAGTCGAGACGCTGCCACGTCGAGCACCGAAGCTGAAGGGAGTGCTCTGGGTGGGGGAGGTGCCTAGGCCAAGTGTCGAGATGGACAAGCGTCGTCGTTGGTCTTGGGCCGCAGCTGTGGTGATGGGGCCCGGGTACGGACCAGTCGGACCACCAGAGGTGCTATTGGATCGACCGAAGATGTTGTTGAAGGTCTGCGTCGTGAAGGAGCCACGTCGATTGCGGGTGGCAGATTCGTTGGGAGAGGTGGCATCGTTGTTGGTCGACATTGTGGAGGGGGTATCTCGAGGACGGATTGGGTGATTTGTGATCGTGATTGGTAAGGTAGAGGTTGCTGAGTGCGAGAACTGTGTCAATGGCCCTCGGCTGGTGTCTTCAGCTTTGGGGATAATGAATGACGTGGGATCTCGGTGTTGTGCTTTGTTCACGGGGATAGCTCGCTCTCCGAGGTCGCCCTGGAGCAGATTGCTTTGTCTTCGACGGTGTATCGTTGGCGAGCAGCCTTGTCTTCGCAGAACGGCTCTCGAAACTTGGTGGTTGAGGGTCTCTCGAGGGATGGGTATCGTGATTTCGTCTCGATGGATGGTAGAATTGGGATGGGAATGGGAGGGTGTGTGGAGTGAATATGAAGATAGAGGGGAGGGAAGAAGGAAGGGAAGTGAACCACATATTAACCTCCCTTAGTGACGCAGGCGTTCGCCTAGCAGCCAATCAGCGGGAGGTCCCTCGACGGTGCTGGTCGTGCTGCATGGGGCCAGCCACTCAGACGCGACGCAGAACGTGGGCCTGATTGCTGGGTGCCGGGGGCCCTGCTGGCGCGCTCACTTCAGTCGTGTTGGTCGTCTCTTCCTTCCCGGTCAACTGTGGGGTAATCACACCAAGCCCAGAGCGGAAGGGGCCTTGTGGGCTCACAACGACCCAAGAACGAACCACGCCCCAACATCGACCCAACGTCGACCCGCTGCTGCATCGCGGCATCTGGAAGAGCACCGTCGCTCTCCCAGGCCAGAAACGCACCAAGCCTCACCCGCTCGTCTAAACTCAATATCACACCATGCTGCGAGGGAATGCGAGGGAATGGGGGGAATGGGAGCAGATAGTTTCCTTGGTGGTCCGGCATCACGATATCATTGGCGCCTCACTCAGCACGAACAACGTCGGGGCGGCTTACACGCTTACACAGCAGCAGATGCAGAGAAAGCGAGCCATATCCACGAGTGCCGTTGCTGGATCTCCCCAACAACATGATTGGGCCTTCCTACAGGAGCTACCATCCATCTTCCGGCCACACTGCTGCAGTCCCACGCGAGCCGTGTCCAGGAATAGTTGGCTCTGGTAGCCTTTCATCGTCGTTGAGATAATGCTGCATATTGAGACTTTGACATATGTGGCTTCAGTCTGGTACTGTAGTTGACCCGTCTCCCTATGCCTCTAATCGACGTCTCCTCGACCAGATGGAAAGGAGCGGTGACAGCTTCAGGAGAAAACATCACTTCTCTCCAATGCTCCATAGAGGTGATCAATCGGACCCTGGAAGATCTCCGCGTGTATCGAGTAATGATGGTCTGTTTGAGACGAGAGACAACCCCTGGGCGTGTTGCCAGCCGAGCAAGAAGCAATCATTTCTCGAAGAAGCAAATATGTCGTCGTCACGCAGAATGTGTGCTGGGGACCTGAGCGATAGTTGTCTGATACAAAGTGGTCAATGAGGCAATCGGATGCTTTGGGTTTCACCACAGTCTCATGGGCGTCTATCAGTGCACATATGATGGTCATCACATGATTTATCACGTGATAATAGATCTTCACTCCCCTTTATGTTTCATAGCGTCTTAGAATGATCTAAACTGTCTGAATTTGAATTGAGTCTGAGTCCAGTTTCAAAATCATGAGGCTGTTGCGTCTCAGTCGCCAAACCGAAGTCAGGAGTTGTGCCACATGTGGCTGTGGCTAGTCCGTACCTTCCTTCCCCTCAACGTCCTCTCCTCTCTTCACATCTCATCTTCACCATTCACATCTCACCACTTTCATCAACATGCAGCTACACTTGCCTACTAGTTAGCTTGCCTTCATCCTTTCACCTTCTACATGATCGACAAATGATCGAACCTCTTCCCAATTCCCGAAGTCGCCGACCTTTCTTGACGGTTTTTTCACACAACCCAACCTTTTTGACTTATGCATTCCCTGGTATACCTTTATCGTTTGAATATCTATCTTTAGCATCCATGATATCGAATCTCTATCACCATTGTAGAAAGACCTCTGCTTATCAGGGCAGCTTCGACGAGATCAATTTTCCACGTGTTCTTCATTATATGTTCTGCGTACCACTCTACATAACGATCCAGCTCCATTCGATCAAACGGGTCTATGTACCTGAAGTATTCAAGTCGCTACGGCCAAAAGCTGTAATCATGCAGAGTTTCCCGATGTCTTAAAGGTATTAAAAGAGCCGGCCTCAGGCTGTATGCTATTAAGCTCGATGCTCTTGTAGGGTTGGTGAAGATATGCATCATTCTGAGATTAAGTAAGCTATTTCCATTCTCATCATCACCCATTTGTTAACTGACAATCTATAGTTCGGCTTTCTATTGTCATGCACAGCGATGTTTCTCCTTGCAACAATTTAGGAGACTCGGAGTCTGGCAGCGTCGTGGTTAAATGCTCTGTCGATGACTACGGGTGCTGGTCAACATCCGATAGAGACTTTCTGACACACATGATGTCCACTCGACTGTTGTGTATCCGAGATTTAGATGATCTATATCTCTGCTTAGCAACCGAGTTATCGACTGGTATTCCGCATGCAGCTCTCAACCAGCTAGAACTCGAGCAAGTCAAATTTTCTAGGATGACAAGCTGGAAGCTCTTTTTGAACGGGCATCAGAATAGCTGATGTACAGAAACTCGATGTTGTCTTCTTGGTTTCGCTGAGAGTTCTTGAAGGCGAAGAAAGAGACATTACGCCTTCCTCTGTCACTGCCCTTCTTTTGAAATTTTGAGGAACCTTAAACAGCGGACTTGCTGTCGAGCACTGGCTTTCCTCGGAAGAATTTCGTCAACCTTTCGAAAACAACACGTCACGTGGTTTATATCTAGACGAGAAAGCCTTAGGTGAACTCGTTCTTTGGCGCATCTCAAACACAAGTCTGAACAAGATCACCGCTAGTGAATTATTTCGGCTTGACGATTACATAGCTCGTCGAGTTGCGCTAGCGCGTCCGCAATCATATCACCTTCACATCGAGTGGAAATTCATCCACATCTTCCACGTGCGCGTCCTACCAAGAAGATACAACAACAGACCCGCGATAATCTCCATAAACAATTCTGACTATCTGTCATTTGTCAGAAAGTTGACGGACCAGACTCCTGCTTCTGCACCTTCAGCGGCCTTGCCTTCCGCAGCTGCTACTCCTACCGACGCTCCGTCTTCGACAACTGTCTCGCCTACTTCAGCTAGCCAGCGAGCCCCTATTAAAGTTGAGAAGATGGAACCGACATTTTGGTAAGTCGTCCAAGCCTTGGACATGAAAAAGTTCTTGTGGAATAATAAACTCTAATAATTATTAGGCACTCAAACGACCTTGTCAAACTCTTCCCAGGAACCAAACCAGATGCAAAGCCGTTCACCATACATAAGGACTTCGCTTGCCACTATTCTCCCGTCTTTAACGCGGCTTTCAACAGCAAGTTTCTCGAAGGACAAACACAAGAGTACAGACTCGAGTGCGATGGTATCAATGAGAACGTTGTCCGACTACTAGTTCATTGGATCTACACTCAGAGGCTGGAACTTCTTCAAATACAGACCGAGAACGCAGTCGAATCGACCGAAAAAGCTGAAGCAGACATGGAATTCTTTATTACAAAAAATGAATGTTTGGTCAAGCTTTGGGTCTTAGCCGATAAGTTGTTAATGCCGGCGCTTCAGAATGCTATCATTGGTGCCCTTGAAGCATCTCGTCGAGAGAAAAGCACCACGGTGTCAGCAAAACTTATTGGATATGTATGTGAAAATACAGGAAGAGATAGTCCTCTTCGTCGATATATGGTGGCTCAATATGCAGGGCACGTTCATTCGGAATGGCTCATTGCTCATGATGGGCAAGTTCCAGCTGAGTTCCTTGCCGATATGGTGGTGCTTTACAAGAGCAAGATAGACTCTAGGACAAAAATTTCCTTGCAGCCTGGTAACAATATGAGCGTCTACAAAGTCCCAGAGGAGTGAGAGGATTGGCGAGTTGACAGTTTACCACTGCGGTGAAATGTCATTCGATGGAGAGGTTTTTTTTGAGAGGACTGCAGTCTGAGGAAGCTTAGTGTTTTCCGGTGGCTTTTACCCTCCTCAATTGTACCTAGACCTGGAGGAACGACTAGCAGATACACATCTTCGCACAATACGAGATACATGTATCTACCCTTGACACGTGCCACCTTCACCGCTATCAATCCTCCTCCTCGACCCCACAATCTCCTCCAACCCCATCCTACAACATCCCCCAACATAAATACTCCTCCACACCCCCTTATCCCTATCCCTCTCCCTAGCTCTCATCACAATCACAATCTCAAACACTTCTTCCTCCCATGATTTCTACCCTCCAATCAGCGAACCCTTCTCTCCAATAGCTAGCTCACTTCCACAAAACATAAACATAAACATAAACATACCTGATATTCATCCATCTAGCTTCTTACCATCGTAACTAACCCCCCATTCCTTCGTAACGAACAGTTTCATCGACCTCACCCCTCCTCTACCTCCCCCTCTCCCTCTCCCTTCCCCCACTTACTCCCTATTTCATACCTCCTCAACAATAGATGGAGATAGAGATGGAGGTTAGTTGGGTGGTGGAATGCGAGGAAAGGGAGATTTGCAGATGAGTTTTTGGGAGTGAAGTTCTTTTCTTTTCTGCTTGCTTTGTTTTGTTTATTGGTTGGGTTGGTGTCTTTGGTTTGACGTTTGATGTTTGTTTGGGTTTATAATCGAGGTTATGATTGAGACAAGAAACGAGGCAGGAAACGAGATAGGAAAAGGAAAAGGAAAAGGAAAGGGAAATGAAAAGGAAAAGGAAAAGGAGAAAGAAAGAAAATAGTTAAACGCCTCCCTTAAATGCCAATCAATCTCTCAGCGTAGAGATAGAGAGATGGATGCATATGCATCATATGACTGACATAAACGCCCATCCGTGTATCCCTAGCTGGCTCGGAACCATGATCGCGGGACTTAATACTAATACTACCTTCCTCCCCTCTTTTCTCTTTTCCTTTCTCCTTTCTCCTTTCTCCTTTCTCGTCCCCATTCCATTTCCCAACTCAACTCAGCTCTATCTCCCCGTGCAATACGAACAGAAGCACTTTGCATATACCTCCCCTCCTACTCCTATCCTACCCTAACCCTAGTCTCAGTCTCAGCAAAGCCCTCAAAATTCGCTTGGTAAGTAGGTAGCTGTGATCAACACCTCTACAAAGCCCCCTGCTTTCGGGAATTCTTTTTGTACTGTACAGCGAAAAGGGTTGAGAGGTGAGAAGGAGAGGACTGGAGGGGACTGCTGGTAAGGAAGGAAGGGGTTTGGTTATTTTTGAGGTGGGTTAGGGTTAGGTTGGTTGGGATTTGAGAATAAGATGGTTGTGAGACGTAAGGAATGGGTGTATTTAAAGGAGAGGGTGGAAAGAAGAATTATGAGGAAGGAGAGGAGTGTATTGATGCTTGTAGCTTGAGGTGATGCTGAGAGAGGAGGGAAGGCTGTCTAAGACTTTAGTGGAGGTGTGGGGGCGTTCAGGGGCGCGGTTCCAAAGAGACTTGATGCGAGAGAAGGCTAGAGTAGTTAGATACTGTCACAGTATAAGTGGGCCCCTGGAAGGGGCATTATCAGGTGATCAGGGCAGGGGGTAACCCCCTGCTCCTAGGACGTATATATAGGGGCTTTCAGCCCAGAACTCTGCTCTTTAGAGCGTTCTCACTGTGTGACAGATACCATTTGACATTATCGCAATATTTTGCTCGGCGAGTCGCCAAAACCCTTTCATAAGGCTATCTATGAAAATACATCGTTTGTGCTAATTTTATTAGATGGAGATTCTTGCACAGCCCTCTTCTGAAATTCCCAAAATGTCGTGTGGTAGCCCTCGTTATGGTGTAATGCACGATCATTAGTATTGCCGAGACCTGGTCATGATCATGGGGACCACTAATGTTTCCCCCTTTTCGCTTTCTTCGTCTTATTTTTCGAGGACACTGGACTTGAAGCAGGGGGACTTGAATTCGGTGGACTTGAAGCTGAGACACTAGAAGCCGCCAATTGCTCAGCTGCTCGCTTTGTGGCTAGGAACTCTGTAGCCTTCTTTTCAGTAACGTATCTTTCAAACACTGTCCTGTTAGCAACTCGTGTCTTTGTTACTCCTATTAGCGCTGCCCTCCTCATGGCCGCTTTGATCTCGGCTAAGTTCCTCTCAACAGCCGCTCTATAGGGAGCTGTTCTGGCAGCTTGCACAGCCAGAGGTCTGGATTCCGAATGCTTTTTCAATCTCTTGGCTTCAAACTCCTCGTCGACACTCTTTCTCGCCACCTTGGCAATACCAATGAAGTGTTCTTTCTCAAAGATAGACTTTGCGGCCCACATCAAGTTCAAATTGGATTTCGTCTCGATATCAGGACGCATGCCGATAGCGTCCAGCCATCGTTCACGCGCCTCGTGAAACTCTTCATTCTTAGCAGAATGCTTGCCAGCGAAGTCCCTTTCTAGAACATAGCCAATGAATGGCTCGATATCGGTCCAAGACATGCTCTTCAGGACAATCTCGTTATTTGCCCGAGCAGTTCGCTCAATCTGCTCTCTTGAAACTGGACCGAGGTCATTCCAAGAGACTTCTACTCTCTCTTTCATAGTTTTCCCAAATGCTGTATCGCTGGGATTGAAACAGAAAGGTTCAAAGTCCAAGCCAATTGAGTTAAGCCAATCTCGTCACCTAATCTCGAACTCCTTTACCTTCTCGTTTTTGATTTTTGAAAACAGGAAATACTTGGTCTCAAGTTCTACCCAAGAAGGACGGGGAGGATTCAACATGACTCGAAGATAAGCGGCCTTGGCTTGGATTGCTCTTCGTTCGATGACAGAATAGGAACTAGTATATAAGGTCTCCACAGCTTGTTCCTGTACCGGCGAGGGACAGAAGATATGATACATTGGTTCAAAGAGATTTAGTTGTTTAAGCTAGGCTGTCCGCTTCTTCATAATGTCGTTTTTGTCGGTAAGATTGCGCTCGGGAATCTTGAAGTAGTGCCGCTCTAGAGCGTAGAAAGATAGAGGAAGGAATGCAGACGGCACCATTCGCAAGGGTATTGAGTCCAGATAAACGGCTGTCTTATACTTGTGCGTGATCGCTGTGCATTCCACATCTCTGCGTTTCTGTGGTAAAAGGTGCATCCAAGCATCCTCAACTTCTTGTTTCTTATATGCAGAAGACCATCTGTTTAAGAAAGGTGCGACGTTCAACCCCAATTTCAACAGCCATGTTAATCTGACAGAGTGGTTTTCATTATCCACACAATACAGGCTCTCAAGGTCATAGAAAGATAGGTACAATTCCGGAGAGAGAATTTGCGGTTCAAGTGGTGCTTGTTGTACAACGGTTGGTACGTTGACAGGCACTGGGGCTAGTGCGGATCGAAGAGTTGGTATTATTGGATGAACATGAGGATATTGGGGCTGATAGTATGGTGGTGCAGCGTATGGCTGAGATGATAATTGATACTGCGGTGGCATCACTGGGGCATATGCAAGAGTCGCATTTCGTTGGTATTGTGGAGGGTAGATGGAAGTCGCATAACTTGGTTGCATTGTAGATGAGTTCGTAGAGACTGGATATGGCGAAGAATATGTCGGATACCTTGCCGCTTGAATGCTTTGCGAGGTACTGGTGCTGATGCATCGAGGGGTGGGTTCAGATAGTGTAGATGGCGGGATTCTCAAAATCTGCGAACTTTCATGTAGGCTCATTGAGGTTTGGCTGTTCTGTAAAAGCTTTCTAATATCACTAAGCATAACGTCAAGATCTTATGCAGACTTGACTTACTCTTTCAATAGCACAGCCCCTTCGTTAATCTCTTCAATCCCAATTCTTATACCATCGTCCACCCATCTTCGCATGAGCTCGACCCTCTGAACTTCCAAAGCCAATTGCCCATCATTACTGATGTCATCATCATTGCTTCCTGTCTGCGGCTTCTCAGTTCCTATATCAATGCGTCTCTTTTTGGTGGGTCGTGGGCTTTCATCACTGGATATACTAATGATTGAAGGTCGGCGTGGTCCAGGGCTTGAATCGCCGCTCGAGATGCTGATATGCGATGCACAACTTTGCTCGCGTGAAGGCACGGTCGCCATGGTCATCTGTCTTGGTGAAAGGTGAGACTGTTGACATTTAGTTTCGCGACGTGATACGCGTTAGATGTTCTGAGTCCGTGCACGGCACGGTCTCACGTGCTGTCGAGTGCCCTCGAGCTTGAGGCTCATATAGTCCTGCTCGTTAGCTACTTTAGTGATCTGAAGACCTTGAGCGAAGATATATGGTTCATTAAAGGTAGTATTCTGTGCTCATCACTCATTCTATAGTTGCCAACTTCTTTTACAAGTTAACTGGCTCAAAACACCAACGCCCGCTCACAATTTCCCATGCTTGTATTCAAACCAAAGTGTGCTATGCCCATATTACTTTTGGACATTAAGAATGTCAGAATGTCAATTAACCACAGCGGACCTATAGCTCCTCTCTTCCATCTTCGTCTCCGAAGCGATACCTGTCTCTGCCCCAGTCCAGCGGATCACCACCAGGTACACAAAGTCCTAGTCTCCAGAAGTAGTCTCTGTGTGAAAAGAAAAGCTGCCACATTTTATACCTAGCGGGTATGGGGAAGCCCCATCTCTTGCTGAGTTTTCCTACTGCCGCCTCCTCTGCCTCGAAGTCTGGGTCTCCATCGGCGGAGTTGTAGAATTCAGCTGCATCGGGTGCTGCTTCATCTTGAAGCCATGATTCATCAACTTCGGCGCCAGCAATGCAGTTAATGTCCTCATCGCCGAAGCAGAGGCGAAGATCAGAGACAGTGGGTTGGAGAGATGGCTTTGAAATGTAAACTTCGCCGGCATGAGACCTGTAGCCCCATTCTTGTAGGGGCAGAAGTGGAACAGGATCATCCACGTGGGTAACTCGCCTGTACCGACCAGCATGCGGAGAGGATGCAGTGGAGTCGTGCTTTGAAGGCAGTTTGAAGGTACGGTCGACGTAGGTCCTCATTCCTTTGTTACCAATCTTGGGCTCTCCGAATGTGGTTACAAATGGCTCCCAGCCAAAACCATTTAATTCCAATGCGGCGAGCGCCGCGACCGCACCACCGAGTGAGTGCCCAACGAGATCAACTCTATAATCTGGATACTTCTCCTTCAAGAACTTCAGATGCGGAAGAACTAGCGTTCTTGTATTCTGCCATGACGTCCAAAAGCCTGTATGCACTGTGCAGTTGTTGCATTTGAGAGGCTCTGGTTTTTTTGCTTCCTCCACCTGGGCCCCAAAGAGCTTCTTCAGCACAGGGGGTTTTGGCAGACGATCCCACAACGAGTGACGGTGCCCATTCGAGGGTAATATCGGCTGGCCAGGGTCGCTCGAGTTGTCGGGACTGTCAGGATATGGTACATATTCTTGTGGTACTGTGCTCAAATCCACGATTGTGTTCGCGATACTGTATGTCCCTCTGAATGCGACAATGATTCTGCCCCTTCCAAGCCTTCCAGTACCGTGATCCAGCACGATATATCCGCAACTATCGCTCATCAATGGCCCAGTATTGAATGTGTCCACCAACTCGAACTTAGGAAACTCGTGGCATCGACTGACACATTCGAAGGGTTTCGAGATGCCCGTCGAACCAACACAATAGGATATATCGACTATTCGTGATAGTTCTTCAAGCTCGGCGAAGAGCTGGATCGAGATATTGTTATTCCATTCTGCAGGCTGGAGATTGAGGTTCGGCGCTTCCGAGACGGTGTGTTGAATCTTCGAGGGATGTGCAGATGCGGCAGAGGTCGCGATAAGACTGATGATGATGCTCGAGTATCGCATCTTGCGTTGGTCTTGTCACATATTCGGAGTGCGTCTTGGTTGTACAAGGGGAGGAAGTGGTTGAGGATTTAAGGAAACGACTGTGGTCTTTGTCGATCGCGTGCAGCTTCATAGTTCGTCATTTGGCCAGCCACAGACAGGGGTAATGAGACGCTAACCCCCGCAAAGAACAACGGAATCACATGACGATTCAAAAGCTAAAGAATAATTTGATGCAAGAAAATTTGGAAAGTTGATGCTGGTGACTACCGGTATCTTCCGATTAATATTCCCTCTCAACATGTTTGGCTCTTTTCGTCAAGTCACGCAATCACTAGTCCCAGCGTCAACCACGTGACTAAACTCCTTACCTACCTATAGGTACCTACCTACCTAGTTATACTTCGTATTCGAGTTGAGGCTGGAACAAGATGAGTTCGAAAACTTGTAAAAACGAAATATATATTACCTCGGAGCTAAGCTGGCACATTGTTTAAGTGGAATACATTACACTTCACGATAGACCTTTAGGTTTCTCGTAACTATGCATTCCATGTTCTATGCGCCTAACTACACAAGCCTTTGCAAGTAACTAGAAAGCGCCTGATTTGCCTATGTATTAGGCAATCTAACAATCAAAGCATAGCTATTGTTAGGAAGAATAGAACCGGAAGCATGCTTCGCACCTTTAAATGTGCCAGACTATCATACATGCTTTTCGAAGACTTGCTTGGCTTGAAATTCCTATGTTAGATGATACTGCTGAGAGGTAAGCGGCTACTTCCAAAACTCTGAAGCTCTTGCTTACCACATTCATGAAGTACCTCATTCCTCTCCAGGAACATAATAGTCAGAAGCACAGAAAGCATGATCATCACGCTCGCCATCACTGTTAGGGACAGCGTTGCGGAACTCTATGATTATGTCAACGAGCATTTCCTTAGGCAGATGGATTGCTACATCAAGATGCCAATCACGATGTTTCTCCCAGGTGGCCTCATGAACCACGAGGCGACGAAGTGGACTGCTCGGTGCTGTATTGGCGTAGATGATTGGGAATACGCGGCGGGTCATGGTGCCACACTCCTCCTTGACACGCGCTATGTGCTCTATCACCTTGTTTTGGAGACTTGTGACCATTAACCTTTCGGCCAATACCCACAGCTCCACTAATATCTGGTCGTCATGACCGCATGTTGATTGGTGATCGGAGGTTATGTCTTCGTCATCATCGCCTTTGTTCTCGTTGTGACATTTCATGATGAACTTCTCGGTATAAAAGTACTGAGAGAAGAGTCTAAATGCCTCCGTTGTCGTATCCTCGAGAGTATAAACTCCCGTCTCCCCTTCGATAAACTTGCTATTGAAGGCAGCACGGAGAACCCTAGAGTGCTTGCACGCAAACTCTTTGTGTACAAGAAATCTCTGCTTCGTTGCTCCGACCAGGAAAGTGACCATGTCATCTGGTTGACTAGGTAAATAGTCAATTTATTATCCATTGTACTTCGATTCTCGGACTTACGAAAGATATGGTGTCTTATTTTCCCCGTGTTTTGTACGTGCTCGATTCGAATTCGCTGCGTCTGTTTCCGAGAGCTGTGCGAGAGCTGATGATTCCCTTTCCTGGCCTGTTGATGGCGCAGAAGCCAGCGGGGCTAGTGCGCTTTGTTGACCCGCCATCTTTGGATTCCTGCGATTCAGCATTAATAGATAGTTGATGGAAGGCGCATAGATGATAAAAGCGTGGAACTTACCCTGCTCAGGTAATCTGAACAGTGGAAAAGGAAATCGAAAGTTAGATTCCTTGAATTTTTGTTGCCAGCGGCGTTATTGGTTGGCGATGCGGAAAATGAGGTTATGGTCCGAGATGAAATAGGTGCATCTTAGTCTATCGGATTAGTGGCTGCACCATGAAATCAAAGGTGAAGCTGAATTCAAACCGAGCCTTAAATGTAAAATATACCTCATAATTTAGAATAATCAGACTATTTTGCTACTCACAACGCTCCTATTACTGCTTTGCTGTTATCTAGAGCAACGAAGAGTTCTAATTCTTTAGAACATTTTGTTATGAGGTATAATGCACAATTTGGTCATTATGGGAATCACAGTGACTATCTTTCACCAAAAATATAGCCATTGATTTCTCAAGAGGATTTTCATTATCGAAAGCAAAGTATACGTAGTAACAGGCCCGTATCTAGCAAGTCAATGTTGCAATCTTGCCCCTGTTATCCCGTTCAATGCCAAAGTCCAGATCAGGCATAATACCTTTCCCTGGCATGAATGAAAGTTCTGCAAGGTCTAAGATCATGCGTCCTAGTATCACACCTGCCAAGACTATAAGGCACTTTCCTGCCAGTTGTTCAGTGGTGACAACTGAGGTACATCGATCTAAATTAAATAGTCAGCTTCTGCACTACCTTCTATAACGCACACAACTTACCCTACAGAGTGTATCATTCGTCACGGTAGACGTGATAGTCGTTTGTCTGAATAGCCAATGTATTCTGTTGACATGCATTCGGTGACGCTGTATTTCTCAAGGTGATGGCCAGCTCAACAAGCATCGCTGTGGGCATTTTACCCGAGTACTCTCGAATGAAATTGGGTACCTGTGACCAAGCACATTGGTCAACTATTAAATGTCTGAGAGAGCTACCTTCTTGTGTATTGTCATAGATTTTGTGAATCACAGATGGAAGCATCACACCGCAGGCTTGATAGATGCGCTTCATATGGTCAATGACTTGGTTTTGAAGTTTCGTAACCAGGAACCGATCTGCCAAGATCCAGAGGTCAACTAAGTAATAGCCTTGGTTTGAGCATTTGGTAGAATGTTGGACACCTTCGTCTAAGGCCATATCGTCCTTGGGATCGATGTTATGGTAGTGTAAAGTTATTTTGTCGGAATACAAGAATTGGGCGAACATGGGGAAAGCATCCTCGCTCGTATCCTCAAGTGTATAGGTTCCAGTTCTTCCTTCGACAGAAGGACCATCGAAGGCTGCTCTGAGGACTGGCGAGTGCTTGCAGGCAAATTCCTTATGAACTGTGAACTTTTTCCTCGAAGGTCCAACGAGAAAGATGACCATATCATTGGGAGAACTGTAAGAGTAAGACTTTGCCCAGGGACAAATGAGAAATAAAATATAACTTACGAAAAGTACGGGGTTTTCTTTTCTTCGTGCTTAACCAAAGATAGACTCGACAAGCTCGCTTCTGTTTCTTGAACCACGTCTGGGGCTGGCATCTTGATTGCTGGTCTTATCTCTGTCTTGGCCAGAGATTGTTGTTGCTTGAAAGCACGAACCTCCGCTGGAGCATTTGACGCGGTTGGGAAGTTGGACCTCGAGTGAATAATGTGAATTTAACATGTGCGATCTCACTTTCAAGTTACGAAACTAGCGAGAGTTCTCATAGCAAATTGATGACGATGAGAACATCCCGGGAATATTCTATTCTGTGGCAGCTCAACATATTTGAGAGAAGAGAGTCAATTTGTACGTAGGATGGGAGTCAAAAGATGCTCAAGAGAAGTTGATTTTGAAGTGCAAGGTAGGTATAGCGTCTTGATAGACTACACATCATTGTAGCAATCTTGCCGCACAATCCTCCTACTCAATGCCAATCATAAAGCCAGAACTAAGCATATCCCCTATTACTGCCCTAAACAGCTCTCACGAATGTGTTATCCGCTCTCCTAACATTCGCCAGTTCCGATCAGTCATGTCCACGAGTCTTGCTAATAATTGAAGTAGAGCAGACTATGAAGGAAGATTAGCACTCGTCTCTCCTTTTTTGGCAATGACGCTTACCAAAGATCGGCCCAGATTTATTCATCCTCTGGGACACTGTAATCCCTCTCTTGGGTTATTTCCTTCTTCTTCCTTCCGCAGAGGTGTTCAGGAGAAGCATCCTTGAAAGCAATGACCATGTCAATGAGCATTTCGGGGGGGAATTCGGAGGCATGGTCCTTGAAGAAATTCGGGCCCATGTCCCAGGCACACTCATCCACTGCCAGTCTTCTCAACGGGCTTCCTGCATCTGTGCCAGCGTAAATAGTCTTCAACACCGTTGGCGACATGGCAGTGCAACGCGAGAAGCTACGTCTCAAATGATCTATCACATGGTTCTGCAAACCTCTCATCAAGAACTTGTCGCCCAAAAGCCAGAGTTCGACAAGATCGAGGTCTTGCCTTCCACATCCGTCCTCGTGCTCGCCTTGTGGATGTTCGGTGCCTTTGTTGTGATATTTTACATTGATATTTTGTGTGTAGAGGTATTCCGAAAATAATCGAAAAACTTCCCGGTGGGTGTCTGAGAGGGTGTAGACTCCAGTTTCGCCCTCGACGTATGGGCCGTTGAAAGCAGCTTTCAAGACAGGTGAATGTTTGACAGCGAATTCTTTGTGTACCGTGAACTCGTCTTTGGAGCTTCCAACAACGAAAGTAACTGTATCACTGGGATTCCTACTAGATTATTAGTTCGGATTGAGCTGGACACGGGTATCGAGGAAGATTTACAACAAAAATGATGTATGCCCCGTGGCTGGACCAAGATCCTTCACGAACATTTTCGAGAACCTCTGGGTTGTGTAACTGACTCCCGAGTTACGTTTAGGCAGCCCACCCTGCAGCTGTTGACGTACTTGATTAGCCTTTGCATCAGATGCAGTGCCCCGCGAAACGTTATCCCGATCACTAGTGACGAGCGAGGGTGGTTGTCCAAGTGCTTGGGCCGAGGCTACTGGTTGTGGTAGTACTGATCTAGGAGCCTTTGGAAAAGGGCCATCTCGAATATTTGGCGAGTCAGCCATGATAGTGCTGATATGTTCGTGCGGGGGATAAAAGAAGTTGTTGAAGTTGAAGTTAAAATTTGAGATCGGAGTGGCCTGTAGGAATTTAAGAGATGTGCGGCCTCGCTTCGGGACAACGTCTCATGGAGAAACCCAGAATAGGTAGTCGCGGTTTGTAAAATGGAAGGCGAATTGCCAATTTCAGAATAAGAACAATTCACTCCGCGATTTCATACATGCAACTGAAAAATATATCCTCAGCTTTGCCCGAGGAGTGAAAGCAAGGTTTGACTATTCTGTTCGCAGTTTTACAACGGAGACTTGCTTGGAAGTATCAAACAGGATCCCATTGCCAGGAGCCAAGCCTCTAGCCAGATCTCAACCTCGAATATGTACATCAGAATAGTATTCCCCGTGTCTGCCATGCAGAAACCACAAAACATAGTGGTTAGATATTCACAAAGGCAAAGTAGTAGTTGCGCAACCTCCAAGTCCCGACCTCAAACATGCCTGGGAATATATGTGTCAGTCTGGGCAAATTAAGAAGTTGACTCTCCTATGAACCACAACGTACCTTACTCTGTGTCCTCTGCAACGTAGTATTCATCTGCGGTAATTGATAGAAACTTCTTCGTCTTCAAGTTCTCCGGGGCAGCTTCGGCGAAAGCCTTGACCACATCCACGAAGAATGTAGCGGGCGTAAATAGAGCTAGACTATCCCAATTATCTTCAGGCGTCTGCCAGGCATACTGCTTTGCCACCAGTCGTCGGAGTGGACTTTGTGCGAACGTGTTCTCGTAGATGTATATCAAGCAAAGTATAGACATCGGACCACAGATTTTGCCGATTCGTACCAAATGATCGATGACAAGATTTTGTAGAATGCCGATCTGTAACTTATTTGCCAAAATCCACACCTTGATTAGAAGCAAATCCTGTTCGATACATCTCTGCTTATGATCTCCTGTGTACTCCATATCCGCATATGCGTTACCATGCTCCTTCAGTGTAATATTTTTGCAGTACAGAAATTCTGCAAGAAGTGTGAATGTCTCTGGTTCAGCATCATCGAGATAGTATCTTAGGGATGGGTTGTAGGCATCGATGGATTCGTTATTGACTGCTGCTTCAATAACGGGAGAGTATCTGCATGCAAATTCCTTATGAACCACGAAATGCTCTTCGTCCTCGCCAATGAAAAAGTGGATAGTCTCGTTTGGAAACCTTCATATCGTTAGACTTGCTTCGTGAGAGTACGAATAATTGTTTGGATCATTCTTACGAGAGGAAGGGTTGAGATTCCATCTTTTCCTCGGGAATTGACGGGTTGATTTGTTGTTTGGTGGTAGTCTGTTTGGCAGTCAGAGAGGAGCGAGAGCTACCAGAATCTGAGTCCTCAGAAACGTTGCTTCCGTAGAACGAAGACATTGTGTTTCTTGAGTAAGCTGAGAAAGAACAGCGAGTTTGTACAAAGTTCGAAGGAGGCTTTTGCGAACGCGGCTTAGTTGGTTGTGAGCTGGTAACCGGGGCGATGGTTTGTGGCCTGGCCTGCGTTTATTTGTTAACACCAGCGACAAGCTGAAGGGAGAAAACGAGAAAGCAGCGACGTTAGCTCCCAATATTAACGGAGGACGTGTATTATGCAATCGCAATAAACTATAGAGAGCTATGTGATCAAAAAGCTTACCAGCGACTGTCTTCTTTTGTGCTGTTAACTAAGATGCCAACTTATCAAGAGAGCAAGGAACAGATACTATAAGCATCCAAACAGTATTATGTTCCAGCTTGATGGTGTCCTGAGAATATCCTGCTTTCATTTGCTATCAACATTCGAAGATGCGGATGAAAGGTGGGAATATCACGTGCGCCCCTTATTTACCGAGATACCTTCACTTCATACCTACCTAGGTAGGTAGGTATCGTCGTTTATCAATCAACGTTGAAAAACGGACGAAAAGTGAGAGAATCACGTGCGCCCCTTATTAACCGAGATATCTTCACTTTATATCGTCGTTCATTACCTAGGTAATCAACATTGGAAAACGGACGAAAGGTGAGCATATCACGTGCGCCCCTTATTAACCGAAATGGGTACCTTCATTTTGTGTTGTCATTTATTAATTAACATTGGAAAGGGACGAAAAGTGAGGGAATCATGTATGCCTCTTATCTGCTAAAATATCTTCAGTTCATATCATCCTTCATCGGTTAACATTCACAAACGGATGAAAAGTGAGAATATCACGTGCGCTCCTTATTTACCGAAATATCTTATCTTCACATTTTAGTCTGTTAAAAGTAAGGGGTTGATATTGCATTTAGGTTTCATGAATACTTTATCAGGAATAAATGAGAAATTTGGAAGAACAAAAAAACTTAATATAATATTGTGTAGATAAATGTTGTGACAAGTAGAAGTTGTTCCTCAAGCTTAGAATTTACAATTAAGAAGTCAATAAACTTTTAAGTTGATAACACCTCTTAATTAGAGATTTGGTACTTGCCATTCACCTATTCTTTAAATAACACATTCAGAGTTCTTTTCATATTTCTTTATTATTCACAAACATCGTATGCTTGCTTACCTATAAATCTGTTAAACTTTTGTAATCTTGAACACAAATTTTGTCCATTTTCAACAACCTCTACAATTTTACCACCCTCTTCTCAACTGAATCAACTATCATGCTTTTCACATGCTTCCCTCAGCTCCCACCAGAAGTTCGTCTTAAGATCTGGGAGGCAGCTCTTCCTGAGTCTCAAATCATTTACATTTTCCTCGCCTCTACCCCCAAGAGCAACTCTCCACAACTCGTGGCCGAAGCCAGCGAGAAGGACGCACTTCAAAGTCTCTATTTCACTTGCAAAGACTCTCACAACACCTTGAAAGCACGTTACAAATGTTATTTTCGCGATCGGCTGCAAAATGCAGTTTGGCTCGATAACGAGATCGACACGCTTTACCTTGAGGATTTTTCAATGTACACTTTCATGAATAATGGCGAACAGAGCTCGCAAACAATAGATTTCAAATCAGTCAGGAATCTAGCTATCGATATCCCGCTTCTGCTCGATACATCGCTACAGTCACATTCCTTCTCCTTGGACGTAGCCAAACCTAGCTACTTGCTTATCGAGTGCTTTGCCAACCTAAAACAGGTGGCTTTTGTTGAGTCGTCCCAACAAAGCTTTGGCGTAGAGGTTCTCAAGCAGCTGTATCAAGATTTTAAAAGCAATTATCAGTCCTGGCGAAAGGAGTCCCCGCGGCAACATCACGACGCCACTATTTTGGATAGGCTGGAATTCAAGGTTATCAGTCACAAGGAGTTCAATTCATTGGATGCTTGGTAATTTAATAAGAATCTGTTGATTTAAGGTTGGATCTGCTTGCTGCGCCTGGCAGGAAGCAGATGTGGAAGCAACATTTGAGGGCCAGAGTTGGTTGAGCATGTGACTATTGACGTGGTTTACAATTAAAGGACTGTATTTGCAAGAATTAATTATTCACGTTGATTTTATCATGCTACTTGAAATTTTCAAGTGATTCAAATACCGTTTTTGAAGGCTTAAAATGCCCTGGCACTAGGGAGTCACATCGAAAGAGTCAGAAAAAAAAGCGATTGTATCTGAATGATTTCCAGGAAATAATGGGTAAGGCAATGTTGATATGCTAGTAAACCTCTACGCATCATACCGGGCATAAAACAGTCGTCCACGACTTAGCATGTATGTCTTTATTTCCCAAACGCCTCACCACTCGCTCTCGTGCAATTCCTCCTCACTATCCTTATATCCACCAGCAATACCCTGCAGAGCCAGATCCAAAAGTATCCCATCTGGCAAATCCACCAGCCTCCGCCATAACCTGAACTCTCTTAAAGTTATAATCGCAACCCCTTGACTTAGATAGAATTTTCGTAACGAGCTATCTTTAGTCGGGCAGTCGTAAACATACTTGAGTGTACTGCTCTGCTTTGGCAATAGACACAGCTAGCGGGCTGTCTTGAGACCATATCTCCCAGTCGTCGTGGAGCTGGGCTACCGGGAATTCCCCATGATACATAAACTACATAAGAAAGCTGAAGAGCTTCTCAGTAACGTCCTCGATGTGATATATTTGTGTTTGGCCTCCCGCGAACTGGCTCTCAAAGGCGTCTAAGAAGGCTGGGACTTGGCATGCAACTTTGCAATGTATCGTGAAGGTCTTTTCGTTATTTCTGATGCCGATGATGAACTTGACAAAGGTGTTTGGGCTCCTATCAAGAGTTAGTAATGGTTGCGCATAGTCCAGGCAATCAATCCAAAGAAGATCGACAGCGAAGAAAACATAGATTACATACTGGAAAGGTGTGGCTGGAATTCTGGGGGAACTTCGCTTTTATCAATCCATTCGCTTGTCTCCGCTTTGAAGTTGGACTCCTTCCCGGTTCTGCTAATCTCAACGGCGGGTGGCGCATCTTGTGACATTATGACAAACAGATAGGATACTGCTTTGTATCAGATCTATCCTCCATATTGAAAGTTGAAAATCCTCAGCTAAAATGTTTTCCGTATAAATAGTTCGATTCTAGCGTTATAGTTCAGTATTCTGAGTCAGCATCTGTGATTGCCTTGTGCGTTCATTCACAAGCAAGAGGTGATTTCATGGCTAAATAAAGTTCATAAAATGAACAAATACCCTTCAAGGAATCATGCCGCGTATGGGAGGCCTTGAACGTCCACAAAGTGAAAATATTAACTTTTGCACTATAACAATATAAAAAAAACATCTAGGCACTGTAACAAAACGTGCTAAAAAGCGTCTTTCATTCAAAATGCTGCTATTTAACCACTTAATGCATAGCAACAATCAAATTAGAGCATCTTAAAAAGAAAGAAATTATCTTGTGTTACTTACTTCAGTTAAATAAAATCAATTTATCATTACAATAATCCTATTTTATGCAAAAGAAATTAACTTCCCAAGCACCTATGCACCTACCTATGCAACTTCAGTACCGTTCCATCAACACGTAGCCCAAACCCCGAGTCCTCAAAGCATAAACCGAATAACATAAAGCCTCTTTATTGAATCACAATCAACTCCCAAGCGCAAGGACGGATTCATACACCTTCTATTTTCTACTTATAAAAACTTCCTTTTTACCTCTCTTTCCTCCCTTTCTGCATTCTTTTACACGCTTCCAAAAAGCCCAAGCCCAAAACAATCCATCCAAACCATCATTTCTATCTTCAAATAACACCACTCATTAAAACAATCCAAACAAATCAATTCTCGACCTCCAAACTCCAAACTTCAAACCACCAACAAAAGAAAACTCCCCTCCAAAGCAAAATGTCCAACTCAACCGGCTACGACATCTGGATCTGCTGCGGCGGTGGGCGTAACGTGCGTCTTCAATCCATCCACACAGACACACACACACCCCACCCTTTCCGCTCCACCACAAACCACAGCTCACACGTTTTTGGCTTAATACTGATACATGTGTAGTGCAAGAGAAGAAATTATATTGGCGAGAGTTATTGTCGGGATTGTGGACACTGGGTTTTATATTGCAACTACTGTACACGCGTGCCTTCTGGTTCATATTAGGGAAGCTTTGTGGATATGGGGTTTGGGTTGGAGATGGGGGAAGGAAGCTTGCTAGGAGGGGAGGGGAGAGAATGGGGAGGAGGGAGAATGGGATTTGTGGACTGGATATAACAAGATACGAGGTTTTTGTTGGGCTGTGCGCTGGAGTTATTATAATATTGCTTGACGGGCTCTTAGATACGTTGTAGAATACAGTAAAAAGTTGAAGAAAAAGGATTTCGATCTAATCCAACTGGGAATACGTGTAAAGCACTCTAAGAAGAAGCGATGGAAGAAGTGAGGTTGGACATGTTTACACATTTACGTAATCATGCGCTAGCCTGAATCCACATCTCCGCTCCCGCTGCTAAGGTTAGCTCGTGCTTTATCCGCCCCACTTCAACACCGAGAATTCTCACCAATCACAACCACACCCGCACTCCCATTGACAAGCAAGAAACACATCGTAGGCTCAAAGCCATCTCCATTCATCTCAACTCAGCAACCACATATATTACTTTACGGGTCCACTCACGACCGACCGCACATTCCGATGAAATGCACCACCACCTCATTAGCATACATCTTCTTCCGCTGCTACAACGCTCATCTAGTTCTGCCTTAGAGCAGATGCCAACCAACCAACCATCCAGTAATGCCGCTCTATCAGAACCAACGCCAACTATGCTCAATCGCATCCAGTTCATTCAATGCCATGCACCAAGCTCCCGTTTTTTTTAACTGCCATATATGCAGATCGTGACTCCATTCAAACGCCAAATATACCCACCCGTACCTCAGTTCAAGAAAACCAAAAATTGCAAAAGAACGCTAAAATGCAATCAATACTCATAGCTCCAAATTGGAACCCGATTCAAAAATGACTATCTCATGTATCAGAAATAGGTAAATGCCTAGCAGCATTTATCGAAATTCTCCACGATCAATCGTTCGATGTCTGCTAGCTTATATGGTTTGGGGAGGAAGTCTGCCATGCCAGCGGCCTTCGCACGCTCGATGGATTCGCCTGTCACATCGGCCGTGACGGCAATGACCTTCATGAGTTCTCCCTTCTCTCGTGCGAGATCGACGATCTTGCGTGTTGCTTCGTAGCCGTCCATGTTCGGCATCCAGATATCCATTAGTACGGCGTTGAATCTCTCTGCCGGTGGCTTGTCGAGAGATGCTTCGTATCTTTTGACGGCCTCGAGTCCGTCAAATGTCACAGTGATATTTGAATTGCGATATCCAAGCTTGTTGAGGCAGCCGACGGCAACGTTGCGGTTGATGGCGTTGTCCTCTGCGATCAAGATATTTAATGGGTATTCTCTGGCTAAACCGGGATTAAAGCTTTGTCGCTTCCGGGCGGCCGGCTTGGGAGGAGTCGGTCGAGAAGGCAACGTAGTAGTCGAAAAGTCGAAAGATGCATTGGATAGGATATTGGTGTCCGACCAAGGCGAGGCCCGACAAGGCTGGAGGCTGTGTGTAGGTGGAGGCGGTGTTCCTACGAGAGGTGCATCTGCAAGACCTGCCTCTAAGCTAGAAATGGGCAGCCTGATCAGGAACTCGGAACCCTTTGAGGGGCCTTCAGTATTCGAACGCTCTAAAGTAACATCGCCACCCAAGTTCTTTCTTACGTGTGCTTTGGCATTGAACAGACTAAGACCGAGACCGTCCCTTGAACGACTGATAGAAGAGTCCTGCTGGAAATGTGGCTTGAATAAATTTGATTTCGACTCCTCCGATATGCCACACCCCGTGTCGACAACCCGGATCTCCACAACCTGAGAGGTTCTGGCAATTTTAACTGTAATCCTAATGCTCCCGTGCTCTGTGAACTTGATAGCATTGTCGACGAGCTTTTGTAACGCGAACTGGAGGTGTTGTTCCTCGGTGATGATGACCTCGGGAACGTCGGGTTCGATCTCTAGGTATATTGTCCTGTCCTGTACTTCACCCCTGGAACCGATGGTGCGCACGTCAATCTTCTCGCCTAGATCCGTCTCGTTGTGGACTTCGCTGGTGGGATGACCATTTCGCAAAGCTTCATTAACAAGGCTCCGTAGAAATTCTCTCGTGATGACACGTCGAAGAGTAGGACTTAAAATGGCCGGGGACAATAATGGACTGAATCTTAACTCGCTTTCGGTGACGGAAACTTCGGAAGGAGGTTTTGTTGAAGGAGCCGTTTCCGTGATTGATATGGAAGGACCACCAGAGATCATCCCGTCCGAGCAGTACGTTTGCAGAATTTCTGCCTCGGTCATCGTGAACATCCTTTTCAAGGGCGGGCCAGGGTAAAAGTCAGGTTCGTCTGTACGCTCACGCTTTCTCGACATCGGAGGTGACTGCATCTCAGATTCCAAGCCGGGTGTGACGAGTCCCTTCACTATGTCAACGTCGTTAGGAGTTAGTGGGGTTTCTGGCATCTGCATGTTCATGTCATAAGCATGGACGACATTATCAGCAGCCTCGACGGCCCTTCTGGAGCTGTCTAGTTGGCATTAGTACGTTGACATATATAAACTCGGAATAACATACCCTGCACGACCTCAATATGATCCTTGAGGTTCTTGAAGACATTCCGTATTCGATCGCTGGGCTGATTGGCGATGGCATCAAGCACTGTTGAGTACATGATATCCAACATACCAACAACACCTTGCATTGGAGTTCTCAGCTCATGCGAGAGACTTCGTGCATAAGGCTTTAGTGATTGAGATGCGGTGATGGCTGATAAAGGAATGACCTTGGCTGGAGTCGAGTCGGGTGGCGCACTCTCTTTGGCAAAGCCTCTCCCCTCCAGGATGCGTTGTAAAATCATGTCTTCTAGCGAGTGTAAGAACATCTCGATGAAAGGCCATCCCAGCTTTCTCTTGCTTGCACCTTCAGAGGACCATATCATGCCGAAATGAGCGAAACATTTTCCCTCGTGAAAGAGCGGTAGGCCAATGAAAGCCTCTGACTGCTTCCAAGGCATAGGGTTCGGGTTATTCGGTACGAACTCAGTCAGCTTCTCTGGCACAATGAAGATCTTGTCATGCCTCATGTGGGCACATGGAGTTCCATAAGCATGGTAGCGGTAATCGCGGTACATCTCCTTCACATCAGTGCCGTTGTTGATATAAAACGCGACTCCCATGAGACATGATCCTGGCTCTCCGAGCTTTGGCATCTCTATCGCACTATCTTGATCGTCCACCAGCATCCGTTTGGCAACAAAACCGCACTGCGAACCGGTAATATCACACATTTCCTCCATTAATATTCCCCAGAAATCATGTGTCGAGGCTTCCCTAAGCTTAGATTTGAGGTCCACCAGCCGCTCAGAAGCATTGCTCTCCGGAGAGGGGAAGTATTGTCGTAGAACATCCCTGAATTTATCGTCTCCATTGTGCAGGATAGAATTCCCTGAGAAGTCGGGTAAGCATAGAGTCGTTCGGTCGATGAGGTCGTCAGGCTTAGATGTCTCTTCGGCCGAATTTGTATCCATCTCCTCCAGCCCAACCGCCCGCGATGGGCTTGGGCTCTTTATGTCCCCAGCAAAACGTACTCTGGCTCGTTGTCGGAGTGGTTTGTAGGTTCGAGGGCCACACGGCCTTGATTCGAAAGCGTCTGGATAGGCGTCTGGATGTTGAAGTATTTCGTGCATCCCACAATCCATAGAGGTCGTCATGATGAAGGCATACAGTGTATATGATCGGCGCTGCCAGCCGTGTTATGGGAGGAAATCAAGCCACTGTGGTGGTACAGCAGCGTTGAGGTTGTGGAAAAGGAATATGGGAAGAGACTTGGGTGGTCAGGCTCACGAATCAGTTTGTTGAAGAGGCCCAGTCGGCCGGAACGACGATCGACTCTCGAATCTTCGAAGAAATCGATCTTGAATTACCGATGGAAAGGTCTTAATGTGATAGGAAGAAAATTGCAAGGTGGTCAATTGTGCGAACAAGGTCGAGAGGAGAGCCTCCCCCGTGATGATGGATGGGGCTTGCCTCGAGTCTGGCCGCGAAAGGATGGAGGCACGACGGATTGTGACGACGGGAGGCACCAAAGCAATGCAGAAGATTCAGAGGCTTCTCAAGCCCGGTCTGAAAGTGCTCTGGTGCAGGCTCTGGTGTGCAGTTGCAGTGTGCAGTCCCTCCTCGGTGCGTTGCTGCGAGTCTGTGGGAGGTGGTTAGGCCTGGCGCCACATCGCTGGTCCCCAAAGGGCCCAAACATGGAGAGAGATCTAGGCCCCCAGGGTTCGGCGGTCTATTATTTCCCACGCTGGAGCACGGCTCGGCTTGGCGGGCGATTGTGTGGGCTCGACCCGGCCTGAGAGGGATAGGGATGCTGGTGCTGGAGGATGCTCCACTGGAGGGATGGAGGGATGGAGCATGGAGGGACGTCGCTGCGCGAATTGGCTGGGACGCTTTCTGGAGGGCCGTGGAACCACTGCACCACTGGAGCCACTGCGACTCTGGGAGATACGGGGCCAGTTTGGGGGGTTCGTGAGAGGCTGGGTCTGATCGATCAACGTCACACTTAACCAGAAACAATGGCAGATCAACGGGTCCATCGATCCCTCCGGCACGTTTCCAGTCTGCTCAGGGGTGCGACGGGGATGGTGCTGGTGATGGACATCACAAATTCACAATGGGCGGGACGCTGCAGGTGCTGGCTCATCCTGGCGCATCCTGGCCCTCGTCGTCGTCCTCATCCTGGGCCACCCACCCATCCTGGCACACATCGGTGCATCGCCCATCGCCCATCGCCCACCGCCCATCGCCATCCAGTCTCGCAGACTCGCAGTCTCACACCCACCAGCACCAGTCTAGAACGCCTTCGCTCTCTCGCCCACTCCCAGCTATCCCAGAAGCCGCATGCTAAGCCGCATGCTGTGCCCACCACGCTGCCCTGCGAGCTGGCCCAGACCGCGAAAGACCTCACATTTTTCGCTCGGCGTGCTCTGCGTGAGCTCTGGCTGATGCCGGAACTGGCTGTCGTACGAACCACATCCTCTTCCCCAAACAGCACGCCGGCCACAATTTGCTGACACCCGCAGAAGAACCCGTCACCAAGGGCCACCTGCGTCATCGCCCAGGGACCGGACTGATGAGCAATCAATCATGTTTAAATGCTTCCGCCGGCTTGGATGAATCCACGATGGCACCAGCGCCAGCGTCCAGCGTCCCAGTGAGCCAGTGTCCCAGTGTCCCAGCGAAGAGGTCCTAAGGAGAGGGGTCGACGGCGACAGTATCGCCTCTCTGTGATAAGGCATCCCTTCATTCGTCAAGCATTGCATGTTACATGGGGAATCCCGCGACACGCGAACACAGGCGATGGGTATCTACAGACAGCATTTGCCAACCTAACTTCCCTCACACACTTTTCTTCCGAATGCCGTCGCTGATTATGCATCATCGCTACACTAGGCCACACCCCCTCACTACCCCCCAGGATCCCGCCGGGCATGATTTATCTCGTCCTCGGGCCAGACAAAAAGCACACACGCTCCACGAACGATGGTTTCGATGATCGATCTGATATCGACCGCTGCGATGATAGGTTCCCTGGACGGCGGGAGGACAAAGCTTAAGACATGCTTGGCGCCGACAGGAGAGATTTGTTCTCTTCGGAGACACCTGCTATTGTTCGCTCATTGGCAGGCTTGACAAAAGCCATCCAAAACGGTCTTTTAACTTCGCAGTCCAGAGCGGCCCGAGGTCAGCCACAAGCAGCGGGCTCTTCGACTTTCCGGTGCTACATCCAGCGCCTGTCGGAAATCACGGCAGCCTAGTGGCACTTGCCAGAGTTCTGCAGAGCGCAAACTCAGGCAGTGTCAGCAAAAGCTTTATTTCCGACACCACCTGCACACATGGCGCAAGTTGCACATGACTGACTGCTTTCAACGAGTCTTCTTCCAGTTGCACCAAAAGTTCGGACCGTTTGTGCCTTCAATTTGAGTGCATCGAGTTTTTTATGTTTTGGCATTTCGTATGATTTGGTTCTTCTGTTCAGCCGCAGCGGACTCGAGTCTTGGGATTCTAGCTTTCGGGTTCGGAGATGGTTCCGAAGGGGGCCTCGTCATCCACGAGTATCATCAATATGACCCCGAAATGAAATAACACGCCAAAGCCATTGATGTGCCGTTGCTGCCAAAGAGTTTCTTTTGTTACAACGACCACAGAGCACTGTTTTGTGCGCCGACTCAGTGTCGGTGGTCTGTGATTCGGTTCAGCTGGGCGTTGTCGTTGTGCAAAGACGAGGCCAATCGACCACCTCCAGATGAACCGTGGGTTCAGAGTATGGGATATCATGACTTCATTGTGGCCTGTTTCACAAAGGCACGTCTAGACCGCCTCTGAGGAGAAGGAGAATATATTTAGAGAGTCATGACTTCGACCTACAATGACTTGCCGTACTCTTTCCTGACTCAAGGACGACTCCCGAGGCAGCTGAAAGCGGATAGCATTATTAGACACTAGTAGACCACCTACGTTTCCAAACGCAAGAATCGAGCCTTGGGGTGAGAAGAGAGGGTTCATGAACCCTCGGGAGAGGAGGTAGCTGGGTACCTATCTAAAGAAACTAACTCTATCAGGTGATGCCTGTCATCACCTCGTGATTTGAGGATTGTGTAGGCTTGGGCATTATTCAGAGAACCAACCAAGAATCGTGTTTGCTTCCAATACCTCTTGACTGCAGAGGTCAAGACTCCAACCTTTGGAGGTTAGCCACGTGATAGTAAAGGCCAAGGATTCAGGGCGGTAGGGATGGCAGAATTGTGTGATGACGGTGCGGCTCGCTTTTGACACGAATTCACAGAGCCTCTCAGCTTTTGAGCACAGCAATATTTCTTGACAGAGACATACTGCAAGATGCCAGGAAACCCTTGTATTGATCTAGAGCCATCCTTGATACCCAAACATGTCTATCCGTGTCTTGCTGCGCGAACACCCACAGCGATCGATTGCTCTTGTGACGCCCTCACATGCCTTGATATTCCGCCATACTCCGTCACCCACAGATGACCCCCGCAATGGATCATTCACATCTCTCCAGTCGACGCAGGCACGGACATCGGTGGACGGGGCTGCGGCGCCGAAGTGCATGGTGGAGTTCTCGGCGGTCGACAGCGTTGACTTGAACGATTATCGAACTCTCAGCCCTCTGCCTGTCCACGGAACCCTGGGACTGATCACCATCAATAACGATGTCTTCCTTTGTGTGGTTACTGGAGCTACAAAGGTGGCTAATGTACGGCCTGGAGAGACGGTTGAGAAGATATTTGGGGTGGAGTTCCATTGTCTGAATAGCAAGGAGTTCGACAATACGTTCATCGATAGTTTCGACCCATACTCAGCCGATGGACAAGATTATGGATCAGGGCTCAACAGAAGGGAGGGAATTGAGCATCCATGCGTGGAACTCCAGAAATTGCTGGGCAACGGGAGCTTCTACTTCAGCACTGATTTTGATCTCACAAACAGACTCCAGGATAGGTACACACATGCGTACTTATGTTCATGAATCTTGCTGACGTTTGGCAGATCTACAGAATCTTCAGCCTTTGATATAGACACCCTTGATGACTCTTTTCTCTGGAATTCTTATATGATCAGCCCTCTGGTCAAGTTTCGATCACGGCTTGTGGCACATGAGAAGGAAGCCTTGGACAGATCTCGGATCCTGACTTCTGCAATTCGCGGCTTCGCTCTGACGATCACTATACCTGTGTCTTCTGCGCCTTTACGTGCGACAAGGACCGGCCTTCCATCGGCTCTCACACTAATATCTAGGCTTTCGTCCCGCAGAGCTGGAACGAGATTCAATAGTCGAGGCATAGATGATGATGGCAACGTAGCTAATTTCGTGGAGTCGGAAACAATATATTGGAGTCCAACGGCGACTGGCCAACCAGATCCTGTAACGAACGAAAAGCCAGCAGGAATATGCTTTTCTTATGCACAGATCCGGGGATCAGTACCTGTTTTCTGGGAACAAGCTGCTGGACTGATTCCTGGACAACAAAAGATAACCATCACTCGATCAGCTGAGGGCACTCAGCCGGCGTTCGATAAGCATTTGGCGGAGCTAGAGCAAAACTATGGTGCTGTTCATATTGTGAACCTTCTCAGTGAGACAAAACCAGGTGAGGCTGAGCTAACCAACTTGTATCGGTATGGGATCAGGCACTCCGCACTCAATCGTCAGGATGATAAGGGTTCTAAGGATCATCAGCTGCTTCGGGACACTGAGTTTGATTTCCATGCCGAGACGAAGGGTCCGAATGGCTATGAAGCTGCCAGCCTAATTCGAAGAATCATCGAGAATTCTGCTGATGGATTTGCATACTACATGTCAGAAGAAATCGAAGATCCGAATGAGGATAACCAAGAGAAACCGCATCGAAGAGATGTTGTGGTATTGCAGCAAGAAGGAGTCTTCCGGACCAACTGTCTTGACTGTCTTGACAGGACCAATCTTATACAGACTATCATTTCTCAAATGGCAATGGAGTCTTTCCTCGCTCATCGAGGAGAGCGTGCTGCTTCCGATTTTTGGATGCGTCACTCGAGTCTGTGGGCCGACAATGGAGATGCCTTGTCGCGGATATATGCTGGCACAGGAGCGCTTAAGTCCAGCTTCACACGACATGGCAAGATGTCTCTTGCAGGCGCAATCGCAGACGCGAGGAAGAGTGCGACCCGTCTATACATCAACAACTTTGCCGACAAGGGTCGCCAAAACACTATTGATGTCCTACTTGGTCGAATGATGGGGCAAGTGCCTGTTCACCTTTTCGACCCAATGAATGACTATGTCCAAGCTGAACTAGCCAAGCGGAGTTCTGAATTCCAGACCTCTGTGCCAATAAACATGTATGAGCATTTCCTCCATTTCAAAATTTAAAACTAATCATGGCAGATGGTGCGGATCCTTCAATCTAAATGGTCGTACTGAGGGAGTCGATCAGGACTTATCAGAATGGCTTTTCCCAGGTGTAAACCCGTCCCAGCAGCATCCTGAAATCGTAGCCGTAGGTTTCCAAGAGATCGTCGAGCTTAGTCCCCAGCAGATCATGAATAGTGACCCTACCCGGAAGCAAGCTTGGGAGAGAGCAGTTCGCAAAACTTTGAATAGGCAGGCACGGGCAGCAGGCAGAGAACACTATGTCCTTCTGCGAAGTGGACAGCTGGTTGGTGCTGCACTGTGCATCTTCGTCAAGGCATCCTCCCTTCGGAACATCAAAAATGTAGAGGGTGCTGTGAAGAAGACTGGGATGTCTGGGATGGCAGGAAATAAAGGAGCCGTAGCTATTCGGATGGATTATGCAAATACCCATATATGTTTCGTGACAGCCCATCTTGCTGCTGGCTTCGCGAACTATGAAGAGCGAAACAGGGACTATACTACGATTCATCATGGCTTGCGGTTTCAGAGAAATCGAGGAATTGATGATCACGGTGAGCGCAGCCTATTCACATGAAGGCAGCCTACTAATTTCTCTGCCTAGATACTGTTATCTGGATGGGCGACTTCAATTATCGAATAGGACTTGGTGTAGATAAAGTGAAACAACTTATTAAGATTGGTGACCTAGAGACTCTATATGAGAACGATCAGGTAAGCTTTCGCCCAGCCGTTTTTTCACACTCTAACCAAAAGCAGTTGAATCTTCAAATGGTAGCAGGTCTTACGTTTCCATATTACTCGGAATCACGAATCACGTTCAACCCTACGTACAAGTTCGATTTGGGGACTGATGAATACGATACCTCGTATGTTTGATGACTCAACGGTCAAGACGGCTGCTAACATCATGCAGTGAAAAGGCACGGATACCTGCCTGGACAGATCGCATCTTGCGCAAAGGTAGCAATCTTAGGCAAATAAACTACAACACAGCACCACTTCGGTTCTCTGATCATCGCCCAGTATATGCGACCTTTCAGTGTACGGTTAGCATAGTTGATGAAGCTCGGCGAGAATTACTAAGCCGCCAAATATATGAGAAGCGTCAACTCGACATTGGCGGCACATCTGCGAGCGACCAGAATGATGATTCCGATGATGAGGATCTTATTGGTTATGACTCTATTGAGCCAGGCTTACCACCTGCAAGCTCAGACAAGAGGAAATGGTGGCTTGATGGTGGTCAGCCAGCTCGATCAGCTATCAAATCCCCGCAGAATGGCATGATTCCTAACCCAAACCGACCTTCGAACCCATACAGCATCACTGATGAACCTGATTGGGTGACAGTACCACGACCACCACCTCCTCGAGGGTCAAGAAATACATCACAACCTCCAACGAATTCTCGATCCTCAACTCCTAGCTCTGCAAATGGTGCAAGGAAACTTCCGCCCGCATTTGCTCCGTCTGTTTCGGAACTAAGTAGGAATCTCTCCCAAGCATCTTTGCAAGAGGATATGCCTACTCCCAGGCCTACATTCCCTTCAAAATCTACCGAACGTCGTCTCTCAACATCGACAACAAGTTCGTCCTCAAAGAAAGCTCCTCCGCCCGTTGCAAAAAAGCCAGTTCATCTTACAGCCTCGCCATCCTTAACCTCTTCCCCTACATTGTCTACAGTATCTGCGACTCCAATGCGAAAAATTATACCAGCGCAACTGCCACGGTCAACCACAATAGATCATACCGGCTACGCACCACCTCCTCGACGAACTACCGCCCCCAGAGGGTTAGGAATAGATGCAGAATTCATCAAAAGAGAGATTGAAGACAAGAGAAACATATCCACGCCTCCTCCACCACCACAACCTCGAAGGCCCGGTGGTTCGCGCAGCAACGGTCCTGCAGGAGATGCGACAGAAGACGAAGGACCAAGACCAAAACTTCCCCCACGTCGTCCTACGGATCTGCTTTCAGGTGATGAAGGATCCGTAGGAATGAGCTGGGAGGCTCTAAAGCCCTCTTAGGAAGGACGGTTTGGACATGGCGTTAGGACTAGAGTATGCGGTAAGGCAAAGGGGCTCATGCCGATGAGCCATTAATTTCCTTTACTTTCACCTATTTAGAGTTGAGGAGTCAGGGGTAAGACATTTATGACGGGATGAGGACGGGTAGGCACGGCATGCCGTGCAGCTGGCAAGGCTCGAGTGCACATGCAGAGATCTCACGACTTATGACTGTAGGCGGATGTAGACAACCGTCCGAGATATCTACGAAGTACTCTCATGACAATCACGTAGCCTTCCGTTTCACACCATTTTGAAATGTGCAGCCCCAGTTTCAGTTTAGGGCATTGAATGCCCTTTCCCTCCCATCCGATTAAATGTGACCTTGCCAAGGCTGCGTCAAGCGAAGCCAACCAGCCGAAGGTGCGATCGGTGAAGAACTTGGACGAGTGAGAGTGTGAGTGCGTGAGAGCACCAAAGAGGGCATTTCGCATCTTGTGAACGCCACCACCCAATAGATTTTACCTTGCACCGACTTCCATTGGCCCATCAAGAGTACAACCCCGTCACCGCTGCCTGGGCTCTCGCACAGCACGCCCTGACTCGCCTGGTCGATTGACCATTAACCTTATTTGCCATGTTCTGCCCTGGTACAGTACATCGCACGGCCCCCAGCGTCTGAATAAGGCTGCGGCTGGGAAAAGGGCATCGCGGGCCCAAGCCTCAAGAACGTCGTAGGATATATATCCCCGCTGCAACAGGTCACCGTTGTGACAGTGTCAGCCGCAGAGGCACGTCAGGGCGGAAACCCACCCCTTCAGAAGGTCTTGTGGGGTCGCAAGAGTGGACGATGAAGGCCGATCGCGATGTTGTTCGCTGCCCTGGTGGGGAGAGATTTCTACTCGGTGAGCCAGCCTCGTGCTCGCCGGGTTCGGAAAGGGGTCATCAGCCATATCAGCCCTTACCTATTTCTGTCCTGGAGTATATAATTGTTTCTCTTTCTCAGCTGAACGTCTTCTTTCCTCACCCTCAAACTTTTCCAGTCATTTCTGTCTCTAGCGATTCAATTGTTCAGTAAGCAATTATTCTGACCTCATGTCGAGATGGCACTATCAACTTCACCAATGGATATCCTCACCACCGTCAATTTAATAACACAACTCATCTCGCGCTCCACTTCCTATCTATCAACTCTACCCCATCCCATCGATCCCCTCGAGGAACTTATTTCGGTCACATCTGTAACTTCTACGCTTCTGTCTTCGCTACAGACGCAAATCGACAGGTTCACGCATCTCGAGTTCTCGCCCGTCTATTCTTTCTTGAATCCTCTAGCTCAAGATATCTTATTTGCGATCTCGCAGCTAAATGCAAGGGTCGAGGACGCGAAACGGAGTAAGGTCTTCCAACCCAATGATGTCGGGCTCGTGAGATTACCCCGCAATGCATGGATCCTAGTAAACGGCACTGAAGCCAAAGCCGCGAGCTTACGGAGCCGACTTTATGTTGAGAAATATAGAGTTCGAGTGCTGATCGATGCCATTACTTGGTACGGACTGCGTTCTCAAGCGACCAGGACTCCGGAAGAAGAGGTTGAGTATCAGGGCCTAAGGAGTCGATTGGGACTGGTTGCTGAGCGACTTGTTGGCGTCTGGAGAGACTACGCTCCGAGATTGAAAGCGTTGGAGAATGGCCATAGTTCGGAGGCGCAGAATCCGTTTGCGGATCAAAGTGAGAGTGAGAGGCAGAGAAACGTGCAGAGAGCGATGCAGATGCAAATGCGGGCTGCAATGATGAGCCAAGCGCAGCACGCTCAGGCTCATGCTCAGGCACAGGCTCAAGCTCAAGCTCAAGCCCAAGCCCAGCAACAACAGGCACAAAACCAACCTCCGAAGTATGAAGCTAGTGTGGAGCAAGAGGAATTGCAAAGGCAGCAAATGGCTGGACAGCAGGCTGTTCAACCTCAAGCTACTATTCCAATAGCCCCAACAGCCAGCGACGAGAAGAAAGCTTTCAAACAAAGCAACGATTCCAGCTCAACGAGGTATTTTCTCATGTTCCGTCCCGGAAACCCATCTGATCTTTCTAGCACGGACACTAAACGCGAAGTCTACCTCCTGCGCTGCAACCCCTCTACCCGCGTCCTAAAAACCAGCTCCACACTCCTCGGCTGCTTTCCCCTCTCCAAAACCCATTCCCACACCCCAGCATCCCACTACGTCAAGCCCCTCCCCTCCTCTGCATCCGAGATCTCTGCCTTCCAGGCCCAGAGCCGGGAACAAGCACCTGCTTCATCCCGATACCTAGAAGAGGAGCAGATAAAGGAGATGCGAAAGCGAATCTTGCAGAGGCCGGATAACGCACAATGGGAGATCCAAAAACTATGCGAGAGCAGAGAGTTAGCGACCTCTTCTTCCACTGCGAAGCGGGAGTGGAGCGTCATAGCATTTGTTGAACGTCCCAGACGGAAAATCAACCAAGATCTGGTTGCAGAGGGAAGAAAGAACCGGAAATGGTGGCAGCGAAAAAGAAAACAACAAAGTAAGAAAAATAAGAAAGATATGGTCGAGTGGGTCCTCGTCTTAGAGGGAAAGACGGTGGATTGTGAGAAGAGGACCATGCCTGAGATATCTAGCAATCCATGGGAGGAGAAGGCGCAGCAGCCTTGCTCGAAGTCTAATTCTCAGGCTCAACAGCAATTGAAGGCTCAGCAACTCCAGGCTCAGCAACAGGCTCAAATGAGAGCTCAGCAGCAGCAGATGCAGATGCAGCAACAGGCTCAGATGCAGATCCAGAACCCGGCGAACGTCCTGCGACATGTGGAGCAGAGACGGACGATGGGGATTGAGGAAGCGGAGGCCAAGATGGATGAGATGCTTCGCGACTTGTTTAAGTTCGAAGAGCAGGATGAGGATGATAGCGATAGCGATAGCGATTATGCAGATGAGGATGAGGAAGAGGAGGATGAGGAAGAGGGAGAGGGAGAGGGAAAAGATGAGTGAGCAAGAAGATCCGGGCCCCGGGCGGGGTGGTCTCCCTCTCTTCCCTTCTCACCCTCTTCACTTCTCTTCATCTAAACCCAAAGCGCGAGGAGGTGCGGTGCGGCGTCGAACGAAATATGGAGTATAGAGCTCAAGAAAGGTGTCCCGTTTCGGACACAAGAAAAAGGGGGTGTCAAATTGTTTTCCATCTATCTACGAAGTAGGTGAACTTCATCCAGTCCATAAACGCAGAGACCGACGACGAAGAAAATCAAATAAACGCAACAATCGAAACCGAGTTGAGGAAAAAACCAACACCTCAACTCATCGGACAACCGACGAAGAGAAGAGAAGAAATAATGAGGGGAGAGTATTTTTCGCTCGCTGCTGCGAGAATCTGTCTGTCTGGAAAGAGGAGGGGGAAGAGGAGGGGCAGCTATACGTTTTCAATCAACCAATCAACACACACACAAACACACACACACCAACCCCCAGCTAGCGATAGCTACCTATCTACCTACCTACCTACTTACATGCCTGCAAGCCGGCTTGCAGCGGCGGAAAGGAAAGGAAAGAAGGGAAATTAAGTAATGATGTGACGCTTTGCATGAATCTCTTTTGATCGTATATCATTTGTCTTCTATGTTTCTTTTCTTTTCTTTCCTTTTCTTTCTTTTCCTTTTCATTTGTTAAAATTTTGTTGGGTTATGTGTGGGGTTTGGGATTTGGTGGGGCGGGGCGGGAAGGGAGGGGAGTGGGAAGGGAGGGGGGTAATTTGGGTGGATGGGTGGATGGTTTTGTTTTCATTATGGTGTAGCAGCAGTTAGTGCTTGTTGGGTAGAAAATAAATAAATAAATGGAAGATGATATCAAGGTGGATGTGTTTTTGCAGTCGGTCGGTCGGTTGGTGTGTATGTGTGATTTGTGTGAAATGTGTGAAGTGAGTGGGCGAGGTGAGTGAGGTGAGTGAGTGTGGGGGAGTGAGGGGAAGGAAAAGGGAAGGATGGCAAGTGCCAACATCCCGTACACATTTATCCCGTTTATCGCATCGTATCGCATCGTATCGCATCGTATCGTATCGTATCGCATCCCATTTATCAAGTGAGCAAAGTGAATAAGGAGTGGAAGAATCGGAATCAGAATCGGAAGAATCAAAGCCAGATTGATTATTCTATATCTTAAACTGCGGTGGGGTGATAGCTTGATGAGAATGGGGTAGGATCGATGCCCAAAACTACTCAACATCCCGCTCCACCCAAGCCACAAGCATTTCCACAAAACCTTCAAATCTTTTTGAAGACCGACAATATCTATCAACATACCCACCCAGCCTCCTTCTGATACAGGCCTACAGCAACTGCATACTTCTTAATTCCTTTTGGAACCCTACTTGCAAATGAAATTGGGTATCAGGATGAAGATGGGCTCTCGGTTGCTAGCGCAGTGTGAGAGGCATGCTGGTTGACAAGTTGAGAATCGATAGAGGTGTCAAGATTCTCCAAATGGGCACGATTTCGACATAGTCTGATAAGACAGTTTTGTTGAATGATGGTCAAACGGGACCAAGGTAACTCCCATGCTATTTCATTAGATCTCTTAACGAGTGTGGAGATAAATGATTACCACGCCTTCTACTGCAGCAACAACAACGCTCTCAGTGAATACTGCTTTGGGTGCAGCGCGTACCAAGAAAATCAAAATCCAATAATCCCTCAAACGCCTGAGTACTAATCGGAGCATCTCCGCAACTTCTCGGGCAGCGGTGCGCGCATAGGAGGATGCGAAGGCAAGTTGCGGTGCAGTTCACCTGGGAGTAATCGAATGGATGGGTAGCGTTCCGAACAAGCTCCTGACTATTAGCCATGCTATTCAACGCTGAACATAGCAGGCCGTGTTAGGCCTCCTGATTGTCTTGTATAAATAGCGCTGGTAATGGCAAGTGTCATACTGATTGCTTTTTATACTTGCACCGCTACCTGGTTCCGAGATAATCGCACATAGCCCCGCGTGCTCAGCGATGGGACTGAGAAGGTATCATCATGGTCACCCGTCCCACCTCTAATCAGCTCAGCTTCTAGTTGCGGCCAGGAGATGAAGATGATGGATTTCCTAAGAGGTCTGAAAGGGTATACGGATGCAAGCTCGTTACCCTACACTCACCCTTATGAAGGATAAATTTCGTGGCATTATATCATAGTATCTCTCGCTTCCTAAATATCTACTACACAAATCTCGAACAATTCTTACTTCTTTCTTGGAAAAGGGACTGTGAGTGCGTTGGTTGGTGGGCTTCGTATCATTCATGTTCTGCCAGCCATCGACAAGTGGGATGGATGCGCATGTGGTTTCGTTCTGGGATATCCAAGGGACCTCTATCTATCTATGGAGCCTTCTTGGAATTTGTGAACTAATTTTTCTATTGCGTCTGCTGCCTCTGGATTGGAGATACAGATATGGACTCCGTTCTCGATTAACCGTTTTGGACTGTCTTGGGGGCGTGCTATGCTTGAGATGAACGCACGATCTCGTTGCGGCTCTAACATGGGAATGTCGGCTTGATTGGGTCCTGTCTCCATTTCAGATGCTATGAATGCGTTGTCTCCCGTATAATCTCTGAGGTGGCTGAGGTGGGCGCTTTCTGGGACGAGCGTGTCCGAAACGTTCTTGGTTGTGACGAAGTCCGCACCCTTATTTCTATTGTTCTCGTCTCGAGAGCTCTCTTTCCCCTCTCTTTCTACTTTCTTGTGCATTGAGTGCGAGGATTAAGTCTGATTTGTAAATACGGTATCATTTGGCAATCGAGATATAGATTTCGTCTTTGAAGGGAAAGTGAACATGTCGACACTGTTCGATCCTCTGATAGCAGTTTATGGGATTTTCTCGATGGGTTTTTATACTTTGCGAATTATTCCTCAGTCCCGTAAGATAGGGCTAAGAAATCTACGACGAGTGCGATCTACTCGATGTTTTGCTTCATCGTATCGGAAGAAAAGTGGGCTTTCTCGATCTCGCTACCGCATCCGCAAAGGGGAGCTACTCTAGTACAGTACAAGATTCGCGACAACGCTAACTCATCAATCAAGGAACAAAACTTTGCAATGGTCTTAATTTGAGCTATCGTATACGTGCCAAATTACGTTTCCATTTTTAATGTTCACCACCAAAGGCGCCAATATCAAATTTCACACCAAACTCCGGGACACCTGACTCCATGGAAAGCGACAACTATTCTGAACGAACTGTCTCTCAAGTCGTCTTTCGTGGCGCCTGGTGTGGCAGAGAATGGAAAGGCCAAGGCAGCCGAGAGAAGAAGTCAACATCCGGCATCTTGGGACGGATATCCGAGTTAGAGAACTCAATGACCCATTTCTTTGGCTTCTTTGCGCAGTTCTATTATCCATCAGCCAACCATCAAACTCTCCACCAGCAGCACCACATCACACCACAAGAACAGGAAAGTTATTATAACATACCTCGACCTTATCATCATCCGTATCCCACTGATACGCATCTGTACAAACCTCACCCTTGAAGCAATTCAACTCCTGCTTATGGCACACGAAATCCTTTCCCGGCTTGCCCTTAGCATGGGTATAGACATGCGCATCTTTGAATGTTGTTCCGGTCTGGCCAGGGGCCGTACCATCGACATCGCTAAGATTAATCCAGAGCTCCGTCTCGGGTTTATCATCGACGTCGTACTCAAAAGCGAAATGTCCTTGGGTCAGATCTTTGCTTTTGGACACTTTGACGGCGGTGCCGCAGCCGATGGGAGACCAGGGGAAGGTGATGGATTTCCCGGGCTTGAGCTTGATGGGGCCCGTGGAGGTGCCGCGGAGCGCACCGCATTCTTCTTGGCCACCGAGGACATTGACGACGTAGATTGGATAGTTGAGGCTGGATGGTGTTAGGGTTTGGAATGGGCTGTGAGGGAGGGGGTGTACTGGTTTTGGATTACGGGACCTTCGGCAGCGCCTGAAAGCGAAGGAGACGTTACGGCTGCGTCGACGGAGGTGAATGCAAGGATTGCAGCCGTGAGGACTTTGGTCATGGGAGGGAGCTTCATCGTGGATGAGATCGATAATGAAAGCAAAGCGAGTGTGATGGAAAATTAATCCGGGAGTTGTTGAACGAGAGTGAGTGGTGTGTGGTGTTTCTTTAATGAAGACTCTTCGAGTCCATGCTTTGATTTATGTTGAAGGAGAAAAATAAAGAAGGAAATGAAAAGTCACGACCGGCGTTTAAGGGAGGGAAAATATGTGTGTGTGTCTGTGTGGGCGCTACTTGTCATGAGCTCATCCATCGTCGCTCGTGGATGGCATTGATACTTGGTTCTGGGGAAATTTTTATTGTGTGATGATACATGAAAGGCAGGAAAAGGAAAAGTGGAGAAATACCACGATGCCTTAATCCCACTTGAGTATAGAATCGAACACCAAGACCTCGAGAAGTGTGACTTAACTTAAATTCAACGACAATGCTTCCTTCTCCGAGATGGAGCTAGATGGAACAGGAAAAGTTATCTCGCTACCGAGCTGGAAAAGGAGCAGTTCTATGACGGCTGAACTCCCTTCTATTAATAGCACACACGAGGATTTTACATCTATCTTTCTTGCAACTATCAAAACGAGTATAATCCAGCATGAAGAACAGCAATCAGCCAAGTTGAGTGATCTCATGAAAATCTAAGTTGAGATAAGTTAAGTTTAAGTCAAGTATTTTTTAAAAAAACAAACAAGAAATTTCAGATATACCAAAAATGGCACACACATTTTTCTCCTTTGATCGATTTGTTCTAAGTTCCTAGTCAGAGCACTAGCTGCTCTATTGCCACCTCAAGTGCTTGGTAGGTAAGTATATCCTGCACGACAAGACTTGTAACGGTCTCACACGTGACCGCACACTGTATATATATCCTCGCTCACCGCTAGTCAGGATCATCGTCATCATTTATGTACACTTTACCACCCTCACCATCGCTCTACACCGTGATAAGGCTTAGTCATTATGCTTAGAGCCGCACGCAGTGTGAGAAACGAATAAAATAGAATAGAATATACCCCTCTAGTTAAATTCTATTTTATTCTGTTCAAAATATTCAGAATATATTCGAGTAATTTGAATATTTTGGTCACACTGGCCGTACGCATGATCAGGCATTCCGAAGCTATTTCTAAATATATGAGAATCATTTTGGGTCTCTTTCAGGTCGGGCAAACTTTCCATTTCTGTAATTCAATTATAAAACAATATTAACAAAAGTTGAATGCAAAGATTAAACCACTTATTAGAAGGTACCAATCCTTGTATCATCGCAACATTGGTGGCGTTTAGCTCACATCTATGATTCTCAGTCCAATCCTCGAGGTCTCCTTCCAAGGGCATTGATCTGATACCAAGACTAGGATCTGTGCTCCGAAGGAAAGAGAGAAGAATAGTTCAGACTCATCACGCTCATCCCAGATGCAAGGCTCTCCGTATATGTGCTACCGTATCCAGTTCTAATCGAGCTACTAGCCTTTGAGCTCCAAGCCCTTGAGTGACTAGCAATGCTGTAATATTCACTCTCTTCTATAAGAAGATTAGTATATGTAATCGCTACATGGTTCACATCAAACTGGAGTAGTTACCTAGCAAGCACGAGGCCTCTTCGCTCCAACCCCCCAGTAGTTTATTGACTTCAATCATCTGCAGCCTTGTGGACGTTGAAAGGTACCCATGATAAGCAACATATGCAAGCTTTATCCACTGCTTTTGGCACTTTTGGATCATTATCGACTCATCAATTCCAGCTGCGGGCTGCTGTGTAGGAAACCCGATAATTATCCCAAAGGCCCTGGAAAAAATCTCTGCAGCTTCAGAGGAATGCTTGTTTCTATAATGTATATCGAAGAGCCGTAGGTAGAGTAATGTCCACATCGCTGGACGCCCTATGGTGGCACGGTATTGATTAGCGTTGTGATAAAACATGCTGAGGAAGTCTAAGTCTTTGCCGATAAGTCTCATCAATTCATGCCCGAATGACCACCATGCTCTGGAGAAGCAGTGCACTGATAAGGCTACCATTAGGTATAGCAGCCGATCAACAACGTACTCTCGGGCTCCGAAGTCGCTCTCATAAGGTGGTCCACCATGCGAAGGGCTGCAGAAATATCCTTCGATTATAACATCGGGGAAAATGTCCTTGATGTACTGTTTGAGACCAGACTCTTGAAATATCTTCTCTACAGAAAGGCAGCATTGGCGAACCTTTCCAAGTGAATTATTCCATTGCGACGCGAAAAGATCCACCAAAGACATTACAAGTTGACGGTGTGTTTCTTCACACTTTCTGTAGGAAAGCTCTATAGCAAGAGAAAGCCGGCATCTCCATCTGAGAATATTCGATCCAGATAGTGGAAAGGAATGCACAAAGCGTTGACACACTGCTTGAGAGGTAGCAGGCCAAAATTCCATTGACTGTCGCAAAAATCCGTGCCAAAACGGCTTCAGACGCTGCTCAATAACAATATCTAACAGCCATGGTGAGAAATTATCGGAAAGCTCGTTGGACTTTGCTGCGCTATCATCTAGAAGCTTTAAATCATCGGCAGAAAGTCCCGAGCAAACGATCGTCATTGAGAATTCTTCTTGGACAATGGTGTACAACCGCTGTTCCTCAGCGGACCCGAATTCAGCTCCGCACAGAAGCGAAGAGAGCTCTTTCAAGCATTCCGTCCATATCGCATAATCCAATTCCGGGCACGCATGAAAAAAAGAGTTGAATAAAGCTCTCATGGAAAGACGAGCGGTTTCGGTTGGATTCATGGAAGACTTACACCCACGAACTTGGTCCATGATGTCCATCAACGATAGATGAGAATGATCGCCTGGAGCCTTTTCAGCTGTGTCAAGGCTCTCGAGTCCCTGGTACCAATCGGTAGCTTCAGAGTGTGACCTTGTGGCTTCAATAGAACCGGAGTTATCGGCATGAGCATGATCAGGATGTTCACGTAAATGTGTAGAAGGGTCGACAACCGTTACAGTAGATCCAGAATCTACACTGAATGTATGGTCCAAGTATCCATCGCGAGTCCAAGATTCGGAAACCTTATCGTTGTCATCTTCAGGGGAGTCTAAGTCGTGCTGGGAGTCTGATATGATATATTCGCCGGAGTTCCTATGATGGTAAGCAAAGTCCCTTCATCTCACAGACATTGTAGCTAGTCACTTACCTGCTTCGTGTATTCCAGAATCCATAGAATTATCTCTTCTCCGTTTCTTGAAATAATTGAGTCTCTGCAAAGGTACCAGAAATCCATTACGCATAAACTCGGTCTCCTTCCCTTCTTCTCGCTTGCGTTTGTCGGCTTTCTCGACCATGAAACTCATCTCTTTGGATGGTATATTCTTCTCAAAGTTCCATTCTTTGAGTCTCATTTTCCATTTCCGGACACTGAATATATCTGTTATTATGGTTACAAGGTCAATAGGTGTGTTAATAATATCTTACCTTGCTGTGAAGTGATGGGTAGACTCGATGGCTTGCATTGTCTGTTGTAAAGTTTTATCTTCATCAAGATATAGGTGCCGTATCTGATCTTTGTGCGCATCCCATTTCTGATTGTTCCGCTCTAAAGTCGACAGTTTAGGAAGTTGAGCTGAAACTTGTGCTGCCAAGGCTTCAGCCCACTTCCCAGTGTCGTTCATAGCCGGTAGCGATGTTGTTGATGCGCGCTCCATCGTTGAGGCCGAAAAATTCAATCCAAGACAGAATGATTTAATGATGATATAGAGTTTCTTCGAAGGGAACGAGAGAATACAGCTTTATATGAGATAAAAAGCACAAGGCTGTCCTCCCTCTCGGAGAAAATCCGATACCAATTTATGGAGTGCTAAGCGAACCACTTACAACTTCTTACAAAAGTGCAAAACTTCTACTCATGCACGTTTGCGCCACGGAGTGTCGGTTCAAATCGAAGAGCCAATGGGAGTCAAGAGCAAAGTGCAAATCTCGTAGTGTAGCCACATGCATGCGGGCGGATAAGCTGACCGAATTTAGATGTGACTGTACCTTCAAGCCTCTTCCAACATAGGAGTATGCAAACAGACACGGCTGGTAGCTCTTGGTATCGAAGTCTGCATAACGTCTATCCCTGCATGGTGGAAAACGCTATGTGCCGGAACGACTTCATGGTTTAGAGGTCTTGAATCTCCAGCATATAAATAATCAAATTGCTATTATTCTTTCACTAGCTTTCTTTAATAATTCGATTTGCAAAAAAAAAAATACTAGGTTGTAGTTGTATTATAATAAATCCATCACTCCCAGTACCGCATATCCCACACTTGATCGCTTTTGTCGCGTACATCCTTGCCAAGGAGACCCTATCGCTCGCTTTCGAAATGCCTACTTCGACGTCGGCTGCACATCTAGTAGGAACCAGGGCGAACAGAAAGCATTCCGCCATCCGGTAGCAAGATGCACCCATTCACAAATGAACCTGCTCTGGATGCCAAGTAAAGCACAGCACCGGCTATATCCTCCTAAACGTTAGCATTCGATCAATTCAGAGTGAGGTGTTAACATACCTCTTCTGTGCCTGCTCGCGTAGCAGGAATAGCTTGCCACGGCATAGAGCCGACGGCGCTGATATCTCCCTCTGGGACGTGGGCCTACTCCGATTTAAGCTTCTACTTAACGGTCAAAAGACCTTATTTTTTTCCCATCACATACCTCGCTCATTTCCGTGACAAACATACCGGGGGCAATAGCATTAGCCCGGATGCTATGTTTGGCATACTCCGATGATAAGGTCTTCGTCAAGTGGTTCAGAGCAGCCTTGCTAGCGTTGTAGACATAGCTAGGAGCTTCAGCTCGGCACAAGCCACCAAAACTAGTGGTACTAATGAACTGACTCTGTAGCAGTCCACTCTTTCCGACGCTGTCGGGGTGTGTATTGCCAGCTCCTAGCAGGCCCAAGAAGGCGAGGAAAGTAAACTACGATCCAGCTATGTTGGTACTAACAACTTTACTTGCGTCTTCGTAGGTTGTCTTGTTCCACAGCTCCTTTTGAAGTTCACCAACAGTCTGTTCTGCCGGCCTGGGAGCCATATTGGTAACCTCTCCGAGATAGCCCGCATTGGCAATAAGAAGATTGATAAATGGCGTCTGCTTTTCGATTGTCGACACTGCAGCCTGCAAGGATTCTTTCGAGGTAACATCGCATGCGGCCGGAATGAGAGAACTATTTTTCTAAAAAGTAATCAGCTTAAGAGGGGAGAATAAGAAATTATTACACACTGCTTTTGAAGCAACCTCCTTGAGTTTGGACTCTCGGCGGCCGAGAATGAAGACTTTAGCTGCGCCATTAACATCTAGAGCATGAGCCATGACTTCGCCCAAACCGGAGCTAGCACCTGTGACTACAGCAATCAGTCCCCTAACGGAGAAGAGCTGAGCAGCGTCGAGGTTCGACATGTTTGTTGTTATTATTTGAAAAGTAAACTTTCCTGTCGAGGTGATAGGGTAGTTGTAAGACTAAGGTAGAGACGGATAGAAGACGGTGATAGGGAATATCAAAGGCAAAGAATATTATCATCAGATTATGTTCAGGATTGGAGTGTCTTGGTAGCGTTGAAAGGATCGCTAGACCTACCCTACAATCCGCTTAGAAATCAAATATCAAATATGCATGCTTAAAATTACCAATAAATAAGAGAATGCCACCCTCCGCTCCGTGTTATATGAGCATTTCATAATTCCTTCTTACCTGACTTAATTCAATGCAAGTCCTGATTTATGGCATCATTCTTCCTTCGCCAACCATCTCAGATGGTTCCACGCACGTGATTCTAGATCAAGACATTGGATGATCTTTGCTAGCTTATAAGGCTTTCTTGAAACATTTCCCATGCGAAATTCTAAGTGATGAACTTAGAGCAACTACATTTCCCCCTTGATTTCGGCAGGCATTGGCGCATTTGTCAAGAGTCACGTGCTGATTATATTGTCAAGAACGAATTTTGAAGACGTTCAACCTAATTTCTTTTTATTAGTTATTTAATCATAGACACCGGTAGTGATATTAATAAAGTATTGTTGCTGATGGTGCTAGGCAGGTATCTGCAAATAGGCAGTTTTCAAAACATGACAATCACGTGGCGAGGCTCATCTCTCGTGCATAAGCGCTGCAGGCTACCAAGAAGCATTCTTGATGGTTTGTTCAAAGTATGTTGTAGGCACTTGTAATTAATTCCTAAGTGACTTGAGCTGATTTTGAGTAAGAAGTCATACTCAACTCAACTTAACTCGTTTCTTGCGCTAGTCTAATCCACTCCTCTTATTACGGTGGTGAAGCTATAGAAAATGTGTAAAGTATAATTATGAATATTGATTCTAATGAGCATTGAAGCTGAGGATCTTACGCACAATATGAGGCCACATGAAACTATGAAACCCCTCCAAACAATAACTCCTAACGCCTTACTCCTGCGCTCGCTTCAGTGATCGCTTCATGCGCCGTTTAACGACGCTTGAGGATTGTTAATCTCAACCACAAACCTTAACGGTCTCGTAACACAAGACTATACCCAAAATCAGTCAACCAGTTCAACAGTACCGCACCAAGCTCAAAAATAACAAGAAGAAATACTCACCTTAACTTTCGTATTATCCGCCGGGAACCTAAACGCCGCCTCACACTCCTTCCACGCCGGACACTCCAATAACTCAACGTTGCAGTCCTTTGGTCCAACAGGGTAGCTCTTAATATAAGCATCGATGAAGTGACTCCCAGCCACCCCAGAACTTCGCCCATCCACATCACTAAGGTTGACATACATTTCAACTCCTTGGTATTGGACGGAGCCGGGATCAGTATTGGTATATTCGAACTGGAAGATTCCCCTTGAGAGATCGGGTTGCTTGGCGATCTTGATGGAGGTCCCGACGTTGAGGGGTGAGTAGGGAAATGTGACACGTTGACCGGGTGCGATGACCGTTGAGGATTCGTAGACGCCCATGCCTCCGGCAGGAACATTATGTACATGGAGAAGTTGGTAGAAGCTGGGAAATGGACTGTTAGAGATGGGGTTTGGGAGTGGAATGGAAGGAGGGGGACGAACTTGCTCACGATAGTGACATGGCCGGAGACTGGCGTGAGCGCTGGCGATGCATTGACAACTGCAGCAGCAGCGACGGCTATGGCTCCGATGAATTGGAAGAAATGCATCTTGAGTTGTATCAAGGAGAATCAACTTGCTCGTAAGTGAGAAGGATTTAGGAGGATGCTTTTTGATGGTAGAAATTGATGAAGGAGGGAAATAAATGGAGAGAAAGCTTTTTAAATTTGAGATATGCCAATTGAGTCTAATTAACGGCATTAAGACAAGCCAGATCGGCTGTTCGCTACCATTGTTCCATTAAAACAGGGCTAGAAGAGTAAAATTAGATTCAATGATGTAGCAGACATTCTAGAGGGTAGAATGAAACACCGAGAGCTTCTAGCTTCCCAGATAACCTTCACAGGGTGAAAGTCTGAGCAGTGACTCCACTTTATACACTACAAAAAAATTTCCTTCAATACCGTCATAAAGTCAGAATCTCCAACGAAAACCTCATAGCTGCTATCAAAAAGGTGACAAAACACCAAGAACCAAGAATGATGCAAAAACATTGATGTGAGGTTATACTTCGCAAGTGGGCGCTTTAGCTCCGGGGGCTTGTTTGGCGCACGATAAGCGAGACGGAAAGGGGTAAGCGTCACGTGCCGCATACCATCCACAATCACCCACCTAGGTACTTTCGTACCTTGAAATCAACCTGAGCAGGGTCAGAAATCTCTTCTCAGCTCTGTGTTTTTTTTTTTCTCATCATCTCCGGACTCACATTCGACTTTCCAGAAAGCATCTTGCTCAGAACTTCTGCAAAGAAGTCATCAAACGTACTTTGTGGCAGAAAAACTAGCCCAACTAACAAGAACAAGACCCGAGTCCGTCAAGTACTAACCACCGGCCCAACTAAGCTTTATTTTTATCTTTATATTTCCCAACATCTCGTCAATCTTGTCTCTCTTCGCGCACTATCCCTATTTCGTAATGAATCTCTCGAAAAATAAGAGAAACTAGAACAAGCTAACCTCTACTAGACTTTATACCATTTAGTTAACATTATTGAATGCAGGAAATATTAAATTCGCTCCACTTTTCTCAACACAATGCGCATTCTTCCAAGTTTAACATCAGGATTAAGTCCTTTCACATCATCTTGAAAAGATTTGTAAGCATCATTCAAATGTTGAACGATACCATGGTTTTGAATCAAATCTAGTTTTCATACTTGATCAAAAGAAAGTTAGCGAGAGGAATCATGATATCAGTTCAATTTTCCTCTACGCGAAGCTTGATTCGAATATCACAAGCACATTGAATATAAAATTTCTGATTTTTAGGGTGCGTGTGTGGCGTCAGACTAAAGTAGTAAGGTTCGAGAGGAGCTGCGTAGTATAGGCATATAGTATCTCTGTCATTCCATAAAGACTCTTCAGGGATAATGCTGAAGTTTAATTTTTCTTTTTCCTTCGTTTCCAAATTCCAAATCTACGCATCACCACATATACCTCAAGATATCAAACGGCATATGCCAGACATCCCAAGCACATGACATCATAAAACATCAAATCTCTCCCCTTTCATTCTCCTCCCATCGCTCCAACTTCTAACATTACTCAATCCCTTAACACCTACTCTCCAACCCCAGGAACAGAAATTTAATTATACTAGCTAACATGTACAGACTAATTACTAATGGCAGAGAACCCCACCTGCGTAATACATATCAACTTAGCGGGATAGAAAGTATCGATCTCGTTATTGAACGAATGAGTAAGAGAGTTTATCTTGTTTGTGTGGTGATAGTAGAGTTTTACCATTTCGCGTACGGTACTGTGGAATAATTTACAAAGTATAAGAAAAACAAAGAAGACAACGAATTTATCCTAGAATGTGTTTGCTTTGAGCGATGAAGAGGATTATTTGCCAAAGATTGTAGTTATATAAGGTTTTAGGAAGACACGGTCCTAGATTTTCAGGAGGTGTTCTGGAAGGATATGAAGGATACGGGTTAAGGGCGCTTTGGACAACTTGATCCGGGCCAAGAAAGTGTGATTTGATCGAGAAGATTAGAGCTGGGGAATTGCCGTTTGAAAAGTTGTTAAATCTCAAGACTGAAGATGTAATGACCAGAGAATTTTAAAACAAGTGTAGATGCATCAAAGCATCAAATTGACCGATCATCGGAGATGTGGCACTTATCACTTTCCCAGGACCATCAAGTATGAACGTAGAGAGCAATAATATGGTCTGAAGTCGAGAATTCATGTCTTCGTTCATTTTTTATTCTCTCGCATATGCGGTAGAACCAACCTTTTGATACTCTAAACATATGCCTACCCCCCCTGCCGTTGCTTTTGTCTAATATACACAATACCACAATTGTACAGCCGCCCTAGTCTAGAACAATGCATCTATCGCCCGCGATTGCTCTTCTTTCTTCGTATCGCCTTGCCATTCTCAGTTTGAGAGCTCGTCTTAACTTTCTCTAAAACTTCGAAGTCTTCGGCTCCTGAGCTGCTGCTGGGTGTATTTTGTGCTTCGTCGAAATCCTCGTCTTCTTCGGTTGGCTCAGCCTTGTTTAGGAAACGGCTTGCAACACTGTTATATGCCCAGAGAGGAACGCGGTAGAGGGCTGTATCTTTGATCGTGGGTTGGAGGAGTTCATTAGGCTGGCTATTGTTAGTGAGGGTTAATGGAAGGAAAGGGAGCGCCACATACATCCAGCAAGAATTCTTGGGTCTCGCCATCCTCATTGGCTTGTTCTAGATAGACGTTTCCAACAGAGTCGACAACTAGTATTTTGCCATTCTCAGCCACGACTCGCTTTCTTTGTCCAGTTGCACCCGCGGGAGGAGTGGCAGCAGGTGAGGCCTTGGCAGATTTCGACACCTTGGATTTCTTTTCGCCCTTATCCTTCTTGGAATCCTTCTCTTGCATGCGTCTCTGTCTTCGATTCATAGGCTGGGCCATTGGGTCCGCATCATCGGCAGTAGAGACGGGAGGGGTGGCTGTGCCATCAAGTCCAGGAATGTTCAAATTTTCGCCCCAGGCCGCATGTCGTGCAAACTTGATGTACCTTCCGACGAATTCTTGCTGTCTCTTCCAGCTCATGTAAAGCGCAATATAATGTCCACCGCCGCCTACGAAGATAAAAAGTCCAACCAGAACCGTGCCAAGTCCAGGTCTGAATCGCGCATAGTAGTACCCAGTACCCTTCCACTTAGGGAACCCATTACTCAAGAAGTGGTCGTAACGTTCTCTTCCAGCACCTCGAAGAATGTTCGTCACTATGCCCAAGCGTGCGAATCGATCGCTGGCAGCCTTGGCAGCAGCTTTGATCTCGGCTTGCGTTGGGCCTTTCGAGACATGCACTCCTGGCTTCTTCGACTTCTTCTTATCCTTTCCGGTCGACTTGTCGGCGATGAACTTCTGCTTGACCTTGTCTGGATGTAGTAGTTTGGACTTCTTCTTGTATGCTTTGTTAATGTCGTCTTGGCTGGCAGAAGGTGTTATGCCGAGGAAATCGTAGAATGACACGCCAACGCCCTCGTGGGCTTCAACTTCATCCCGCAGACGGAAGATCTCCTGATCTGCAGCTTACAGTTAGTATTGGACACAATGCAAAGGATTGGGCAGCAATTGGACTGTCTGCACGCGACTTGCCTTCTTTGCTCCATGCTGCAACTACAACAACTAGTGAGGCTAGTATGCCTACGGTGAAGAAGGACAGCCTCATTTTTGTTGGTGATGTTAAGGAATGAAAGAGGGCTGACACTGCTGATGTGTCTTCTTCCTATCGAAACTTTTCGAGAAGCTAGCAACGAGGTCTTGTGGAGGACAAGGATGCAGATCTGCTTAGCGTGCCTTGCACCAAGCCACCAGCCAATCAGAAAGCCGTATTATTAGGCTGAGAACTGCCTTGCTGTTTCCACCCAACTCCGCGCCTCCTCGCCTCGCCCGCGCTCACACTGCAGCCGAGTCTGAACCTGTGTGCCCAAGGTGATAGCTTGCATATAAATCACAACCGTCCGGCAGTTTCTGCCTCTTCCAACTCTGGCCTCGATCCCAAGTTCACCCCCCGCGGTGCCAAAGCCGCATGTGTTTCAGCATCAGAGACACCCGTGTCGCATGGCCGCAAATCTGAGGCTCTGATTAAGGCCGTCAAAACCCTGGACCAGGCAGGGCAGGGATAGAGAGCAGCGGCAGTGGGACAGATCGCTCGTTGACCTGGCCCCTGAAATAATTTACGACTCCGAAGCTCGCGACGAACATTTCCCATCGAAATATTCCGTGCCACATCCGCAGCAACGAATCATCACAATTCGCACTCGTTCTGTGCAATTAGGACAGGTCAGCTCCGCCTCCCATGGGTCTCGTCCCTGTTGCCTTGCAAGGGTTGCGAGGCCCTCGTATTTTGACATAATTTCTAAATTCGAACAGATTTCGAAACAAAAATAACAAAGACCTCCAAACCCTCGACTTCGAATTACCTCGACTCTGTCAAACATCTGCCAACAAGAAAATACTCGAATTCCTACTGCGATTCACTATCTCCGGATTCTCGGCAAACGAGCACTACTTCATAATCTTCACATCATACCTTCTAAGCACCTCCACCACACAACAAAATGTCGCGGATACAGATTCCTCTCGACATTCTGACCTCGCGGTTGAACCTTGGAGATAGGTTCGCCGGCATGCGATCTACATCGATAAGCACAAGATTCGCCAACCTCAAGCCAATCTCTGAATTCCTTGACCTCAAGAGGCTGTCAAAACCCGCGAACTTCAGCGAAGTCCAATCAAGAGTTAATTACAACCTTGGGCACTTCTCCAGCAATTATGCCGTGGTCTTCCTTATGCTCAGCATCTACAGCTTGCTGACGAACATGCTCCTACTGTTTGTCATCGTTCTTGTTGTAGGCGGAATGTGGGGAATCGGCAAGCTGGACGGCAGAGATCTGACCATTGGCACTTTCAAAGCTACCTCGTCACAACTCTACACGGGACTGCTCGTTATTGCAGTTCCTCTCGGTATCTTTGCATCACCGATTTCAACAATACTATGGCTCATCGGCGCAAGCGGAGTGAGCATCTTGGGACACGCCTCATTGATGGACAAACCTATCGATGAGGCTTTTTCCGGGGAGGCGGTCTAGGTGGTCGGCCGCGATCTCCCGAAGTTGTGCCCCCATGGGGAAGACCACCAGGTGCGAGGGGCAGCCGAAGGAGACGCCAGTGGGAGCAGGAGATGTGGCAGCATGGTCGCGTGGAGGAGCTTGATAGCGACGATACGGATACACAGGGCGTTGGGTTGCATTCTATTTCTAAACGATTTTCTAGCGATACACTTCAATTTACGGGCATAGACTTGGGCTCGACTACTAGGGTACGGAAACCTTACACTCTTCAAGATTCAGAAGAGTCTTCTGGTGATTCGGCGGAATCTGACTTTGAGGGTACGGATGCTGTGCAGGTTGCTTTGCGGGATAAGGAAGAGGCGCTTGTACAGTCTGCGCTTGCACGGATTCGGCGAGCTCAGGAAAAGGGAAAGAAAGAGGTCCAGTTGAATAAGGAGGAGCTGGACGCATTAGAGAGGCGACGAAAACGAATGCAGGCCGCTGCAACCACAAAGCAAAGGAAGGGAAGCGGGTCAAGTGGTGGGAGCGAGACTGAGAGGAGGCGACGAAGTGATAGGAACATTACGATACCTATTGCTTTTGAACCAAACAGCCGTCCTAGCAGTCGGAAGAGGGCCAAAAGCACATCCAAGAGACCTGGTGACGCAACTCCACCAGTCATGCTAGTCGCTGGCGCAGACAGACTTGCCTATGCTCCAGCTGCTAGCTATACACCTCCTTTAACTGGAACCACTCGTCCTCGCTCAGCAACCTCCCAACAATTACGCGGCGCCCCAGCAGCCTATTTCACCTACCAGCAACCTCGACACGTCTCAGAAGGAACTCGTCCAGTTTCGTCCAGCTCTAACCCTTCACGCCGACCACTCCCAGATGAAGAGAATTGGGAACCATCATCATCTCGCCGAAGCTCATCCTCATCTCAAAACTACACTCTTAACCCTTTCGACTACCAAATTTCCTCCGACGCACCACCTCCTATTCCACCTCAGTACTTACAATCACAACCTATCTCTCAACCTCAACCTCGACGCAACGTCTCTGGACCAGCCGACGTCGCTTACTCTTCTGTACGGCGAAGCATGCAACCTCAAGCCATGTCGGGATACTCTACTGCAGCTAGAGCCTCGACCTCCGACCCTAGCATCCCTCGCCGCCGACCTGACTACGAATACGAAATCCGAGATCGAGACCGAGACCGGGATCCACCCCGGGAACGAGAAGAGGTCAATCTCGTGAGCAGTAGCGAGGAAGATGAGGAGGACGAGAGCGATGATCTCGGTAATGGCGTTCAAGTCTTCGTCGATGAACGAGAATTGGAACGTGAGCGTGCTAGGGATCGTGACAGGGATAGGGATCGAGAGAGGAAACCGGTTGGTGGTGGGAGTGGAAGGAGGAAGGGTAAAAGGTGATTGATCGGAAGGAAGGAGTCAGAGCAAAGTTTAGCTTTTTAATTTCAATTGCATGCAACTAGGGTGGGATAGACAACATATTATTTTGCTTTTTTTTCAATCGAGCTTTTCCTTGCTGCCTAAAAGTGGGTTTCTCAATGGGCAGATGTGAGATGTGAAATCTGAGAATTGAAGTATAACATAATGTGAAGTGAAGTGATGTGAGGTGCCAAGACGGAACGAGACGTTTTACTTTAACGCTCAACGCTCGCTAGCGCCAGGTACAGGTACAGCATACCTGAGTTAGGTAGGAAAGCACGAGAATAAACTTCCGAGGTATGACTAAATAGAAATAAGTGTGCCTTCATATATCTACGTATCTACCCATCTCTTTACCCCATGGATTTGATCTATAACTTCGAATGCGGTTTCTATTGTCTAAGCGATGAGGCGAATTATCTGTTGAGATTTCTGTTTCGTGCTATTATATATCGGGAGGTGCGGGGTTCCGGCGTGTGGCTGAACCGAATCTATGGCACAGAATCTACAATTTTTGTTTTGTTTTTTGAATGGTGGGTTTCCTTTGTTCGGGGAGTTCTGGCGAGGAAGAAAATTGCCTTTGAGGGTCCCTATCCTATCCTAAAATTGGAATTGAAGATGAACTTGAACTTGAACCTGGTATCCATTAGACTCCGAACGCCGTCTCGGTCTCGTCTCTTCTCATCTCGCGTCCCTCTCGCTCTGATCATCTCATCTTAGTACTTTTGGCTTTTCTCTTATATCCAAATCTCTCTCTCCTTTTCTTCTCTTGGAGGTGAGGGATGGGGATGGAGAACAAGACACCAACTCGCTCATCACATAAACATCTTGGCCAAACTCATCGCGCCCCCAATGCCCCCCATCCCACCAACCATCTTCCCTAAACCACCCAAAGCACCACTACCCTCCTCATGCGTTCGTTCCCACTGCATGCCTCCCCTCCCATCTCTTCCTATCCCACTCATCCCCCCTCCAATTCCTCCACCACCAGATCTCCCCCCAAACATCTTCTCCAATCCACCAGGAAGTCTGATCCCGAACCGAGCGAGCAACCCGGTTAAAGCGCCGCCGGTGATCAATGGCATGATGACTAGCATGAAGACTTTCATGGGGTGTCTCTTCATGTAGTAGATTAGGTCTCGGAGCAAGCGGCGGAGCTGGGAGTAGATGCGCTTCAAGTAGCCACCACGCGGGGAACGCTTGTAGGCTGAGGAGCTGGCTCGGTGGCCGCCGAAACCTATTACATATCTCTCATCAGCTTGCTGCTCTATATTGTCTTGGGATTGGAGCTGGGCGGGGGAGGGGAGGTACCGAAAAATGATGAGCGTGAAGAGTTATGTCTAGCTTCTCCACCGCCAAATATCGAGCGCGAGGACTCGCGTTTTGGATCGGGGAGGCCGCCGAGACCGAAGAATGAGGATGAGGATGCGCGCGGAGAGTGGTGCGAGTGGGAGTGGGAGTGTGAGCGTGGGCGGGGGCCGGAGTGTGAGGAGGTGCTTTTAGATTTGCGACGGGAGGAACCCACTTCGGAGGAGCCGTCGAACCAACCCATTTCTTGAAATTTATTGATTGACTTTGATGTGGTGTGATTATTTCTTTGCTGGTTCGGGACCAGGAAAGTAAGGGAGAGATATTGAGATGAGAGCTTGATGGCTTGGCTAGATTGGAGCTCCGGAGGTGAAGTTTGCTTGCTGAGAGCTATGCGACAATAGATTTTACGACGCTGACTTCGCTTTCAATGTCCGAAATGATAGGTATGAGGAAACGCAGAGTAAGATGGTAAAGGCAATTGAGAATGGATAAAACTTGCGCTTGCACTGAGTCAGGTATAAGTCGGTGGCAGGAGATGCAACACCTGCAGATGTGGAGCTTGGGTGAAGTGAGGCTTAAGATTCATGTCAGCTTCGACTCCGAAACCCAGCCCCTCCAATAAAAGGCGGTGAGAAAGTGAAGCTCTCTGCCGAGTATGGACAGGGGTTCGAGAATCATCACGTGAATGTGAAACGAAGCGAAGGAGATGTGGCTTCTGCACCGCCACAGTGACGCACTCGAGGCCATCAGCCAACCAAGGTTGTACGCGAGAATGTCGAGCCAGAAGGACATGTCACAAGCTGTCACTTACCTTTCCTTCCTTACATATTTGCCTCCTCTCTGCAGCTTGACACCGAGTAACTTGTCAGCAGTTCTCTCTTGAAGAAAGGCAAATTACCGCAATCATGACAGGAGCTCCTATCGATTACTGTATGTGCCGCAGCCTCGTCAGCCTGATATTCCCTCTAACAGCACCTCAGATGCAGCGCTAGGAATAGCCTCGACAGCAACACAGCAGCAGATCCGAGATGCTTACAAACGGTGCCTCCCATTTCTCTTCCCTTTCTTCCCTTTCTATAGAAATGAGTAGCTAATAGGAGGATCCATACAGAGCTGCGCTCAAAACCCATCCGGACCGCGTCCCCTCTAACTCTCCCGAAAGAGGTGAACGCACCCGCAAATTCCAACTCATAAACGACGCCTACTACACTCTCTCTGACCCCACCCGTCGCCGCGACTACGACTCTGCGCGCGTCTACCACGGCTTCGGCTCCGGCGCTTCCTCCGCCTCAACCGCCTACGACTCTGACGCAGACGACATTCCCGATCCCGGCCCAACACCAGGTGGTTTCCCCTGGTCAAATTTCGGGTTCAGTTCCAAAGCGAAGAACAAGGAAGAAGAGCAGAAGTTCGAGTCGGAGCAGTTTGGAGATGTGTTTGAGGAGATGCTCCGAGAGGAAGGCATGGCGGAAGGGAATGGGAAACCTACGAGTATGTTTTGGAGTGTGGTTGGGGGATTGAGTGGGGGTGCCATGGGCTTTATTGTGGCGAATTTTCCGGGCATGATTGCGGGTGCGGCGGCGGGGAATAGGCTGGGCGCGATAAGGGATGCGAAGGGGAAGAGTGTTTATGCTGGTAAGGTTTCTGTGTGATTGGGATGAGAGAATGGAGAAGGAGGTGCTAATTTAGGAATATAGTGTTCCAGGAGTTGGATCAGAGTGATAGGGCGAGGTTGTTGAGTCAGTTGGCTGCGAAGGTGTTCAGTCATGCGGTTGGGATGTAGGCACGAGATCTGGAGATATGGAGGTTGGGAGATCAGGAGTGAATGGGCTCTTTTTTTGCAATCCACTAGCCTAAGAGAGACGATGCAGGTCACAATTATGGGCGGGATCTTATGCGATGCTTTTTGAATTCAGCAGGATTCAACTCGATTTGGAAGACAGGACAGGCGTTGTTGGATGAGAAAACGGCAGGTATGATATTCTCCTCAATGATGCAGGATTAGGCAAACAGGGAAAGGCATGATACCGTATGTACTGTAGATAGACCCAACAATCAAACATCGTTGCTTATTATGCTCCACTATATAAAATCGCATGTTGCATTGGCGTTCGCAACTCGCTTCGTCAGGAAAAGGGGAAGCGAGTCAGTCTTGGCAACGTCTGCAAGTTTCAATAACGGAAATCTCTCGATAAAAGCATCCACTTCGGCGTCTTAGTTCCTTGTAAATCTATAACTTCGCCTTTGCCTTCTCGAACTCAACCTTATTAACACAAGTTCCCACCCCCTCCAACCCCACCTCAACCACATCACCATGCCTCAACCAAACCTGCGGTTTCCTTCCCATTCCCACTCCCTGTGGGGTTCCCGTAAAAATCATATCCCCAGGTAATAACGTCGTGCCCTGACTCAAGAAAGCAATCGTCTTTGCAACGCCGAAAATCATATCTTTAGTGCTGCTTTCTTGCATCACTTTTCCGTTAAGCTTGGTGTAGATGTGGAGATTTTGGGGATCGGGAATGAGGGATGGGGAGACGATGCCAGGACCGAAGGGTGCCCAGCCATCGAAGCCTTTTCCGAGAGCCCATTGGCCGCCGCCATGCTTGAGTTGCCAGTCTCGGTGTGATACATCGTTTCCAACAGAATAGCCCAGGACGTAGTCTAGTGCTTTAGATTCTGGGACGTCGGCGCAGGGTTTGCCAATTATAGCTACGAGCTCGCATTCGTAGTCTAGGCCGGTGCCTTGTTGGGCCAGAGGGTGGATTGAGATAGGGTCAGTTGGACCGGCGATGGATGTTATGGGTTTATACTGGGTGTGTGAGATTCAGATGCTTAGAAGGGGGAGGATAACTTACAAATAGAACGGGATATTTGGGGATGGGCATGTTTGACTGAGCAAAAGGTCAGGAGTTGTTGACGGCTAAGGACTGGAAAATATACTTCTTTGGCATGTTGCTCATAATTTAAGCCAAGACATCTTACTGTCTTAATATCTTCGAGAGCTAAAGGAGCGAGTAGAAGTCGGATATCCGCTACTTGGTCTGTAACATCGTGCTTCCCAAATATTTGACCTTGAATAATTTTGGCTTGTTTGGCTTTGGCAATATCTGTGACTCCATGTGGAAGGATTGCATCGCCATAGTATGTCCTGCCGTCTTTGGCAAGGAATCTAACAAGTCTCTGAATCGAAGTCAGTGAGGGGTTGTAAGTGCCTGGGTTTGAGCTTACAGAGAATGATGCCATCGCGAATAATGGTCGTCTGTTTTATAAAGAAAGTGTTTTTAAATAGAAGTTTATTTGAAACCTGGATGGCTACAATTAAGAGGAAGCTTCACACGATTCAAAAAGGTGAGAATGAGGAAAGTGGACGTCCCACACCCGTCATTAGACCCCCCACTCATGCCAAGACATAGGAAGCTACCCCTGTCGAAATTTCGGAATGTCGTCCGTCATCAAAATCCACCAATCTTTGACATCCAACACGGCAACAAAAGGAATTGAAACGGCAAAATTGGAGGACTAGGAACGAGATGAGATATTCCGGTTTGCAGAGAGATGTACTGTCCCTTTATCGAAAATGTCTGCGAGAGAGTAGGAAGAAGTCTCCAGTGAGTTCTCTATTCGTCCATTAGAAGAGCACCATGTCGCTGACTGCAATAGGATGCGAGGCCTCACTTCGAGGCTTTCGCAAGGTTGGTTGCATCTCTCCTTCCTCCACTGTGTTTGAAAAGTCTAACATGAACATCGTTGACTGTGAATGTAGGAACGAATTTGGGAAATCTATCGGTCTGGACAAGAAAGATTTTGGAACAATAGAATATCTTTTGCGAAAGGGACAGAGACAGCTTGAGATGTATTCATCTCCTGGAATCAAGGATATTCGATGAGTAAATGCAGGCGATATGAAGGGGAAGTCATGACTTTCACCGGAGGAAGGCTCGACTCAGTTCTCGACTCATATATACGCGAACTAGGGGTGTCATCTCCTCTGCATCTCCTAAGATGCATCCTTACCAATTCTTGAGGTAGCCCATACGATGCCATATCTCAATCTTCATTGGAAGGGCTACCCTCACCGTCATCTGCCGACCATTCGAGTCGCGTCTACGCCTTCAGTATCGGTTCGAAATCGAAGCAGTGCCGCTGCTAGGCAGGTCACTCGGGCGCCTCTGGGAAGAGTCTTCGAGCAAGAACGGAAGAGGCAGCGCTTCAACTTTCGAATTCGACGTCGGCGAGGACGAAGTTCCAGGGCGTCCGTGACTGTTCAGGCCAGACGAAGGGCTTCTCAAAGGGCCAGACAGAATATACAGGTCTTTGGATGGGATACACCAAATGCTGAACTTGCCAGCAAGGCCACAACCGAAGTATATTTTGGGTCCAGGCAATCCACACCGGGGCCGCCGAGAGGACTACAGCCTCCAGGCCCTCCGCAGAACGAGTTCGATTCAGAATCGACCATTCCGTCAACCGATGGCGCTGCGAGCTCTACAGCCCGGCGTTCTGTCAAGTCCAAGACGCCTCCCGAACGTTATTCGTTGATGCAAGTTGCCGAATCACCTACCAGACCACAAAGGCGGAAGAAGTTCTCCTTTGAGTCTGACCAGCTCAGTAACAGCTCAAGAAGGCAAGGAGAGTACTCTCACGTAGGACCCCTTGATCCGGTTAGTAAACGCAATACTCATTATATTTTCAGACAATTCGAGAAAGACGAGCTTATGATACTAGGATTGATCCCAAGTCTCGTACTGGAACTCGAAGAAAGTCTATCGTGTCCCAGGAAAATCTAGCGATTCGTGACGGAGAGTTGATCAAAACTTCACCGAAGCGAAAGAAGCAGAATTCCGCAACTCCCGAATTCCAGGAAGCCGTTCATACATTCGCCTTACAATCGAAAGTTCAGGGAAGCAGTACTCGGTCTGTGAACTCCATCGTTCAGTCAGTCTTTTCTGATACATCTCGTACTCCCAGCCAGAGGAGAGCTCTCCGTCGCTTCACTCGAGAGATTGAGCTCTATTTACAAGCTGCTCGAACCTTACCCAAGCAATCACTCGTTCCATCCCTCACTAGTACTACCATATCTGCAAATACTATCTTAGAATTCAAGCCATACCAGTCCGAGTTTCAATCTGCTGGCCTTGCTGTAACATCGGGAGAGCAGCGCGGCGCAATTCCCCTCCAGGAATTCCCCTCTCCCCCTCCAACACCACCCAAGGACGAGAAGTGGGAAAAGATGGCGATACTCTCAAGAAAGTCGAAAGCCGAATCTGAGAACAAGACGCAGGAAAAAGGAAAGCTGGCAGAGCGAGGCCCTCCATCGTTTGCATCCGGATCTACAGGAACGACAGTCATTGGATTTACACCTCCTCATGAAAAGAGCTATCCTCGACCTAAGGAAGATCGGAAACCGCCATCTCTGGCATCGGACCACACGGTGCTTGGCTTCACTCCTCCGCATGAGAAGATGATTGATCCTTCACCTCCACCAACCACCTCGTTAGAGCCCAGAACGTCGTCAACTAGAACATCTTTGCCATGGCTTCGCAGACCGGAACAGTCCCCTGAAGCTTCTCCAACCAAGAAAATGAGTATTGCATCCGTTGAGAAATACCAACAGCCACGAGCGTCGACACCTCTTCATGGTTGGGTCTCGACCTTCGAGATTGCAGATACACCTGCCGATGTCAAGAGAGAGGAGCACACCGAGCTTCTGGAGAAGCGTAAGTGACGCTTAGATTGATCATAAGTGAGACTAACTTCTGATAGAGTATGGAGGTACATCTTGCCACTCTTCTACCGCTAGGTGGAGAGAATCTGGAATCGGCACTCAGTGGATCGCGACAGAAAATATCAAACAAGATGCAACGAGTCCAGCTCAGTCTATCATCACTGCCCTTGATAATGCCACCCCGTGCCATCATGTTAGCAACTGCGCCGATACGGCAATACAAGCAGATGCTGTCAATATTGAGTTGCCAGAGCCTGAAACTTCAAGTGCCCACGTCGAGCATTCCATTGTTGAGCGAGCTCCACTGCTCACGGGCCGCAGCAAGACGTTCCCTGCACAGGAAAAGAAATGCAAAGGGGACTGTAGTCATGCGACTAAGAAGTTTGTCATTAACCCTTCTCCCCAAAAGTCTTCTCGAGCTCCGAGGTTGGCCTGGCAGAGCGTCGATAGTAGCACACAGACAGAGGAACTGAACCATCCCGTCAATAAAGGGCTAAACGAAGCCACAGGAGTCCAGCAAAAGAAGCAATCATTTCTGTCCACAGGAGACCGGAGTAGCACTTTTCCTTTCACTTCACACAATGTTCGCAAATCGAACCTGTTTCAGCAAGCACCACAAATGAGAAAAGCGAACAAAAGTGTTGATGAAAGTAAGTATCAATCTGTTCGGAATAAGTTCGGGCCAGCAAATGAATATTCCGTACCTCCCAGTCGTCAACCTCCTTCACCACCATTGGTATGCAGCCAGTGCGCTAGCTTGATAGAACCACCCTCTTCGGTTGTACAACCAGAGTCGTCTCCTGACGAGCCTGATCTCGAAGCCGAATCTGGGTCAAAAACTGCCCGAATCCATGCATGCACCTCGAGATCGTCTATACTTTGCCAACAGTGCTTTCCATCCAAAGCGGTTTCGCTAGAGATATTACCCCTAGGAGGCAACTCGTCTGTTGAAGTCTCCTATCATTCGTTATCGAGACGGTCTACCAGACCAATTATCCCTACAGGACCAGTGACGTATCCCAAAGAACCCCCTATCTCTACCCAAGAACCCACACCTCAAAGCAAACAATGCTTCGATTCGGAAGAGGGAAAAGGGATGCACAAAAAGATCGTCCAAAAATCAATCGAAGAATTTGCCAAGCAAATGCCAATGGCTGATCCCATGAAGAGGTCTTCCGTGGCCATGCTAAATCTCAAACCAGCATCGAAACCACAGTGGACTCCCAGACGCACGCAAACCTTGGGTACCTCTTCCCCTACCAAACCTCTCCCCTTCGTTGCTCAACAGCCCCTCGCCATCGCTACAGCATGTCCACTGGATCACGTTCCGTCATCAGCGACATCTCTCGACACAGATCCTCAGATAACGAGCCAGATTACCGATAAGCAGGTCTTCAGGGGTCTCCACGTAGCTACAGCTGCCGCGTGCGATGAAGATGTCGACAAGTGGATCGAGGAGATCACCGGAACGGGTGTTAGGAAATTTCTAGCTGACTTGAGTGCATTCGAGGGACTGGGCGTCAACACACTTGCGAATGTCGCGAAACAGGCAGCGAGGCAGAGAAGAGAGCAACTGAAGGCTTGGGAAGGAGTTCGGAAACGAAACCTGGCCGCTCGGAGTCAGGACGTAGAGCTTGAGCAAGAGCAGTATCGAGTGCAGGATGAAGAAAACAATGGATTGAAAGTTGGAGAATTTGTTGTTGGCGATCTGGGTGTGGTTTGGAGAGGACAAGAACAGGAAGATGAGCAGAAGGATGATATCGTGATGGGTGATCAGGGGATTGAGATGAGGGGCGGGGATAGAGGTAGAGATGAATCCGTGGAATATAGATGGAATTACAAGGAGAGCGAAAGAGTTAAGAGGAGAGTTGTCAAGATGAGTTCGAGAGAGAGGAGTGTTGGTGGTCAGTGACGAGTTCATGTATGGCTAGATCACGAATTGGAGCTTGGTGAAAGGGATAAACAGAATGGGCTTGGGTTTGCTTCTAGGCAAGGAACGGCCTTGGCTACAGAGGGATTGATTGTTTAGAAATGTCTCCCTAACTGACTTCTCCAATGCTTGCAGTCTAGTACCTAGACCACTCACCTACTCACTCACTCTACTTTCTCTAAAATTCTGCTGTTTTGGTCTGAGCCGAGGTGTAAGGCCTAGAGGAACAAGCGGAAGACGGCCAATTGAACAGCTCGCTTAAAAGTCCCCAACGCTTACGATTGAATATATTAATAGAAAGAGCTATCTTGGACCACAATATACTCATAAGTTGTTCATTCATTACGTGAACTTGATGACTCAAGGATGTGGCATTTCAGCAGCGAGAAGAGTCCTCGGCTTGGACAAGCTCTCTCAGCAAACACGACTATCCTAAATCTCATGTATCGAGCGCCTGAAAACACCCCATGGTCCGCGAGGCCTATTTTTTGCCTTCTTCAACGGCTCTTTGGAATCAATCGACATATTTAAAGACTTGCGAAAACGGCCCAGGTTCCTTGCCTCCCTTGCACTCGAATTTCCCAAAGGTTCTTCGACTACTGTTGCCTCAGTTCTCTCTAAAAGAGGCAGCGTCCCGAAAGGTGATATGGCTCTTCTTCTGTCCTGATTCTTCGACTTCTTTGCTGTTTTCCGAGCCACAACTACTTTTTTTAGAAGGTCTTCAGTCCTGGCTATGTCCCAGTTTCGAAAACGCTCATTTATAATGTCTTCCACTGTCAGGTCATCCAACGTGGTTTCAGCGTCTGCGCCTTGCTCGAGGAATAACTGAATGATATCAGCTACATTCTCTAGATTCTCCAATGACCCTTCATCAGGAATTTTGACTCCCCACAAAAATTGCTCCCAGGTCGTCCACCCCATCTGCTCGGTTTCAAGAATATTGGGATCTGCTCTTAAGCTAAAAAGGAGCTCCACAAATCGAACATTCGACATATAAGACGCAGTGTACAAGAGAGAATGGCCGGCTATTCGCTCGTCGAGAGGGGCACCGGACCGTAGTTTGTTCTCCACGTACGTATGAAGTGGGTATATGAAGGCATAACCGAGGAAGGACATCGTTCCGTGCTCGAATCCTGGCCGCAGGTCTTCTGTGCACGTCCAGTGACTCGCTCTGCTTGGGTTCAAGAGCGCTAATCTGCTTTGATGCTCCGTGTATTCTTTGAGCCAGGTAGTCCCGTTGGGTCCTGGAGTTTCGAATAGGTGGTCGCCTACTCGCGACAGCTCATCGAGCAGCGAGACATTGACGTCTGGTCTGCTCTCTTCGAATTTGATGGAATAGTCTGCGCAAGATTTAAGGAACGTCCAAAAGTAATCTAGTTGTTTCAGAGTTGGTGTCATTGTCTTTATTCTCAGAAGCCAACATGCCGAAAGTGAAACATTTGGGTCGAAGGCCTCGTTTGTACCGGAAGCCACGAACTCCCACACCTTTGGCTGACAGATATAATCTCTAACTGTTCGATGTAGATACTGTACCATGGTATCTCGAGTGTCAAATACTGTTCTAGAAGCTTCTAAAAGGCCTTTGCAACGACTACTTAATCGGCGTCTCATCCCCTCTGCCCGAAAGTCGAGTGCTTCGTCGGTTTCTTGCTCTATTTCGTAAGACATAGCTTTCTCCATGCCCTCTTCAGCGAAAGCGAGAGAAAGAAGTGTCAATGTTTCAGTGCTTGCTCGAACAATTTGAAAATACATCGACGCCTGTTCAAAATAAGCTGGCTTCAGATCACGCAGCATCTTCTCGAAGAGTTCCTCGAGGTCAGACGGCAACACCAACAAACGTGACAGTAAGTCCGTAATAGCATCACCGTCTCGGAGTCCTTCTAGCAGCGAGTCTACAACAAGCTGAACCCATAGGAATACACCAGAAGCTCTTGTAGTCACTTCGGCGACAAGAGAACTAGCAGCAGAAGGTTGCAACCTTTTGAGCGTGACAAACATACCACTATCGTGTAGTTTTTCCGTGACAAAAAGGCGAATATCTGACGCAGTCAAATCTTCTAGTCGAAGTGACGGTTGGCGCTGGAAAGCGTCCTCGAACACAAGCCATGGCCGACTCGCAACACAGAATTTAACGTTTGTTCGCGACGATATAGACTCATAGATAAAGGTTACGATCTCAGCTCCATCTCCCTCAAATTCATCTAGCCCATCGATGAAAAAGAAGAACTTTATCGATTCATCAGAAATCAGAAGCTGGAACGCTTGGATCAGTTCACTCATGGACCAGTCATGAAGGTCGCCACCGAATAATTGGTATGACTTCCACCTGTTAGGGAAGATTGCCGATATAATTTCTAGATTGTCTTTGATCGCACCGTACAATAGTGTCTGTAGAAGTCCAAGCTTTGACATTTGCATTCCGGCGCCAGAGTTCCAGAAGAAAAAACCACCAACGGTGAGTGGGTTTCCATTGATCCAAGGTTTCAGATATTCCAGAGTTCGATGGTCGCTTTGCAGATATTTCATAAGTGTCGATTTGCCAGATCCAGGTTTCCCGGTTATCCAATATAGACTGGAGTCACTCTGTAGCCATTGAACGAAGTTGCTCCATTGACACTGCGTTTTAGGGTCTTCTGGAGAGTTCCCTGTTGTTACATTGCCACCAGAGCTGCTCTCAGCCTGATCGAACTGTCTATCTGGTGCTTCTGAGCTCCGGAAGATCCAATCGAAAGTTTTGCTATGTGCCTTTGGAATACGCTCGGAACGATCCTCCATTTCACCGAAACGCAATCTCTCAAGAATGTGATGTTTAATGAGCATGTCACTGTCTTCCTTGGCACTAGCCGATAGCTTAGCCGAGAAACGTATCATGGCTTTTTTGCTTTCTTCTTCCTTTGCCCCAGATGAAAGCTTGGCCAAGAAGCGTAGCATAGTGTTCTCATTCTTAGGTTTCCAATTGCTCTGATGCACCTCATCGACGAGTTCCTTTTGCCATTGTTTAACCTCCTTTTTGTTGCGAAGAATGATATGGCTGACTCGATTGGCTTCAAGTTGTGACTCTGACAAACTCCCAATGCTTTCTCTGAGCGAGATCAAGAGAGTAGTGTCAATTTGGCGTCTGTAACGGTCAAGGCGTAATTCCAGGGCCTTGATCTTATCCTCGTTCCAAACGCTCTTGAGAGCTTGACGGAAACTGCTCCATTTGCTATGTGATCCCTCCGATTTCAGACCTTGAATGATAATCAGGAGCTCTTTTGATACGTCTCGGCATCCATTGCAAAGCTCGCCGAGTTGTTGTTCGGTTTTGGTCACCTTCGGCCCTCCACTCATAGGGTCCCTAACAACGAGATCTTTGCTAAGGTTTTGAAGGTTTTTAGTTATCGCTTCCAGCTCTAGCTGTTCGACAAGTGCACCATCCGCTGAATCATAGTATTCTCGACTCTTCGAAACCAAGTCACTCGTGAATTGGACGAGTTGAGTTGGATGATATTTGACGCAAGGCCCAAGGCTGTGAGAGGGTCAAGCATCTTGCCTTCAATAGCAGCTAAAGGATTATCCACAAGGCTATGCGGGATTGGGCAAGCGAGTTCGAGTGTGAATTTCGAATGATGTATTGCCCTATAGATGCGACAATAATTTTGAGAAAGTAGTTCACGTTGTTGTTGTTGAAAACCACCCAAGGCTCTGCAAGGTAACAATGCGGCGGGGAGGGCTAAGCGGGATGCACTGCCACGCAATCGAGCAGCCACCGATAGCACGTGACACAGAATCAAAAGGAGAAAAAGGAAACATGGTGGAAAGATGAATTTGATAAGGCGAGGGACTGAATATCATTGAAGTATCGAAAGTGGTGTCAATCTAAGTAAATTCAATTGCGACTGAGATTTTGGGACTTGCTCTTTTTGTGTTCTAGACGGGTACACTTTTGCATAAGTGCATAACTCCCATACAGTACAAATTCAACTTATGCCGCTTTACTCGCCTAAGAAAATAACCTATTAAACTTTTAATTACAAGCTTAACTCTCAACCCCTTGCAACTACACGATACTTAAAACACGCGCATTTATAATTTTGAAAAAGCGTGTTGCATCGTGTTTATTACATTAAATAGTATAATTTATACAATGCGAAAAGCTTATATGCAGAATTTACTATATAATATACTAATTTTCCACTATAGTGAAGGGTAATTTTGGCTTAATAAAGTGGTAAAGTAGTAAAGGTGGCAAAGTTTTTCCTGCTCTTACTAGCGGCGACCTTGTTGTCGGAATATATTCCTACTTCCATCCTCTCAAACCATTAATAGCGCCTAATTCAACCCTTTCATCAGTATAAGCAAGTTTTTGCGCCCTTTTTCTTTGCACAATTAGATGATATCTTTTCCTTCCATTTCCATCGCTAGATTCGAACCCGAAATTTCTCAGCTCTCTCACACTTATAGACTCAAGTCTAGCAACGTAGCAAGGCTAGATCTCTTCCTATTCTTTGCTTTCATCCGCGAACTTTTGCCAGATAACCGAGTTATCTCGTCATAGTAAAGAGTGATATATGATGTTATTATATGATCTTGAAAGAGAATTAATCAAGCACTACTCACTCTCGCATCACTTTTTACTCAACTTGCGCACCCTTGGGAGGGCGAACCCTCAATTTTCAAAAAAAAAAAAAAAAAAAAAAAAAAAAGGGGGGGAATTGGGTTTGGAACTTTTGGTGGGCATGAGGAGCTGGTGTGGAGGGGGACTTGCTCTCTTCCCCGATGGAGTGACGCGGTCTACATAAGTCAAAAAGACGATGAGGAAGAAAAACTGACAAGGCAGCCCGATGGGGAAGAATCTTCGATCTATCCTGAACCACTGTCACGTGCATGACGTCTACCATTTACTGCAGGCTGATTCATGAGGCAGGTAAGCAAGCTGCATGAAAGCACAACAGAAGCCCGAATAATTATAAACAAACCTCATCACTCTTGAATTATTTCTCGTTTTCTCAAACTCCACCACAAGTCGAAAACTATCAACATGTCCCTCCCCCGCCTTCTCCTCGACCCGTCAACCGACTTACCTCCCACCCGCGATCATCCAACGCATCCTTCAAGTCTTCCCGCCGCCGCATCAATCAAGTCCCACCCAACAAATCCCGGTTCAGAAAATGCCTCGATATTCTTCATCGGTACAGCTACGACGATTCTAGAGTGGGAAGGTGTGAGGTTAATGACCGACCCGAATTTCTTGCACATGGGTGATCATGTGCATTTAGGGCCTGGCGTGACAGGAACGAGGGAAACGAATCCGGCTGTGGATATGCATGAGTTACCGAGGATTGATGTTGTGTTGTTGAGTCATTATCATGCGTGAGTGTTGTCTTTATAGGATGAGGTAAAAGTGCTAGTAAATTGTTCTTAAGATGGAAATTTTATTCGAGATAGAGAAGGCGTTTGTTTGAGTTGGGATGCTGACCTCTGGTAGTGATCATTTTGACCAAGATGTTGAAGCCTCACTTAGACGTTCCCTTCCCATCATCACAACTCCACACGCAAAATCTCACCTAGCTCATAAGCCTGGTGAAAATGAAGCATTTACTGCAGTCCATGAGCTCGACACATTTCAAAGCATGATGGTTGACATTAAGCCTACTTCTCAAAAGCAGGAACCTAGCAAAATCTCAGCTATGAAAGTCACGGCAATGCCAGGGAAACATGTTCCGCCAGGAGTTATCGGCATAATTAATGATTTTCTCAAAGCAGTAAGGAAGCACATAGTCAAGTTCAAAATACAAAACTGACATCGACAAAGGTTCCTCCAACCAACGGCTGGATGCTAGAACTCGGCTATTTTTCCTCTGAAAATAAGACCGATACTGAGTTCTCCTGCGGTTATCGCATCTACATCTCAGGCGATACCCTTATGGTGGACGAGCTCAAAGAAATCCCCGCATTATATGCAGGACAAAACATCGACTTGATGCTCATCCATTTGGGAGGGACGACTATTCCCTCGCCCAAAATGCCTCTCTTGATGATAACCATGGACGCCAAGCAAGGTTTGCAGCTCGTTCAATTGATCAACCCCGACGTGACGATTCCTGTTCATTATGATGATTATGATGTGTTCTTGTCGCCGCTTGAGGATTTTAAGAAGGTGATGGATGATGCAGGACTTAGCGACAAGGTTGTGTATCTTGATCGGAAAGATCAGTATAAGTTTCATGTTAAGTCTTCTTAACTTCAAATCAATCTGGTTTGCAAAAGTCCCAACATGAAAGTTTTTCAGGGGTTCGGTTCAGCATGTAGAGAAATTTGTCCAGCCCAGCCTTCGAGCTTACAATTACATGGTGCAACACCGCATGAAAGACTTAAATTAATAGAGGTCATGAGAGACTGGGGCTGGATATTCCCGATGAGCTGTATATGCATGCACATCTGGAGACCAAGCAGAATCAAATCAGACTACCTTGCCTTACATAGCTAGCTGAGGAGCGCATTGTTTGGTTATTCAAGATGGAAGCTTTCTCATTGGAAGATCTTCTAGCGTTACTTTCCTACGAGAACAATTACCTTGTGGGACTGCTGAAAATAAGCGATCTCCTCTAGTATCCTAGTCTTAGCACTACGGATTCTGAGAAAAATGTACATATATTACTTAGTCATTCTTCAGATGTTTCAGCCAACAAGATTTTACTCAACTACTCGAAATCGACAGACGAGGTCTACAGACATCTTACAAGAGATTGAGAAATGGCACAATAACCTCGCGATCAATCTAAGATAGCCAACCATCTGTAGCATCGCTTAGCACCCTGCTATCCTGGGCGCTGGAATGAAGCTTCCCATACATAGATGCATTTCTACCCAGCTGGAAGCACATACAATGTCATTCTACGGTTGCAAGAAGTGAATACCAATGTTGATATCCCGTTCGAAGCACCAGAGATTATAGTGATTTGTAATAGGTCGGCTCCATTCGGGGCGTCAATCGTCGCTTTGAATCTTTCTTTAAACAGTTGAAAGCAAAGAAGCTAAGGATTGTAATGTTTAGTTTCTCCGGGGCACTGGGGGATTTAAAGGATAAGTCCTTGGCTCTTTAATTTCTAAGAGTTAAAGATATAATAAAATAGCACTTTCAGGATGTTAAACAAAAGTTATATCACGTTATAAAACCATTATAAGTGTGGGTAAAGCGTATACTATAATGATCCTGATTGGTGGTGGCTGTATACATACTTACGTAGTATGTGTCACGTAGCCGTGCCATGTCATCCCTTTGTGGGAGGTGTTTTATGCATGAAAACTCCAAGAATCCAAGAGAAGTCTTGTAAATCCAAAAAAAAAAAAAAAAAAAAAGTAGAGGTTTTCTTCTCATCATTAGGCTATAGAATGCGGCATGGATTGGTATTAAAGTTTGCATCTTTGCACGAGTGTAAGGCTTGCAACTTGCCCAATACAGTACCTCTTCTGAATCCAAGATCGGATAAGTTTGAAACTCTGCACTTAAGTCACCTCTATTGAAAGAAATTGTTCAAGAGATAACGTAAGGTACCTAGTACAGGTTATAAAAAAGGAGAAGTGCAATGGGGCAAACAACCACCTTGGGGGCTGAGTCAGCATGCATGATTCATTTCAGCCTCCGCTGACAGGGCCTTCAGCACTATCGTTCTTCTCTAGGAATGGACATAGTTCACTCTTTTCCTTTTGTTTATAGCAGAGACCCTCAAATTTACAATGCCTGCGGCCGCGAGAGACTATGAATTTCGCGGCTTCTTGGTAGCCAAAGATAGCAGCCGGAAATAGGTACTCCGTTCGAAATACTCTTGCCACATTTCTAGAAGGGACACAGATAATTAAGTGGTTGCAAACTCTAAGTAGCCAAGCCACGGCTCCCCGCTTTTCCCAAGAAACTGGTTCGTGGAATTCTTGCTTATTCCAGATCGCAGTAGCATTGGCATGCTGTCGTTGACAAGCAACCGCCCAAGCGAGCACGCAATCAAGCGCATCTATCTCCTCTTTTTACGTCTTCTCCCAGCACTCCAGTTCTAGACCTTTTCCAAGAACAGCCACACACGGTAGTCTCTGCTATCTCTAGGATTTTGAATCGCTCATTGGTTTGTCAAATCTCGATCGAACCTTATTCGAACATTATCAGCGCACCCGACCGCCTTGATCATCTGTCGCTATGGAGCTAGAAGAAGACGACACCGGCTTGCTTGTTGCTGTGTCGGTTATAATAATACCCCGACCCCAGAGTGGGGAGAGGAGAAAGCTGCACATGCATACATCTCAAGTCCGTGAAGATGGCATATCCTCACGAAAAAGCCGCCAAGAATGCATTCCTTGCTGAAGCAAGCGAATTACCAGTTGTGTTGAAATCCGAGTTCCTGGAAAATGATGCCCCAGTGTACACCCAGTCCAAGAGGACATGGAAATCTTATTTCTGGTCGAGTGAGAGCTCTGAGGTTAGAAATGACCAGAGAATTATCGCTGATCAGCCATAGCCCTCGACGTCCCAAAGGATGAAGCCCTCTTCCTTACTAAACTCGACTTGACGCTCATCTCGGCATCAGCTCTTGGTGTTATGTGCCGTTATCTTGATCAAGTCAATATCACCAATGCTTTTAGTATGTTGTTTTCCGACAAAAATATTAACTTATGTGTCTGACATATGAAACAGACAGTGGGATGAAAGAGGATCTTTCACTCTACGGGAAAGAACTCAATTATGCCAACGCCATTTGGAGTGCGGCATATGTGTTTGGTCAGGTTCCCTCCAATCTGATTCTTACTCGAGTCAATGTACCTCTTTACATCGCTTTTCTGGAGGTTGCTTGGACCGTCTTCACGTTTGCTCATGCTGGCATTCATAATACTACTCAACTTTATGTCTTCCGATTCTTGTAAGTCTTCAGGAGTTTCTCTGTCATGGCCTATCGTCCTTGTCACTCACTTGGTTATAGCGTTGGTTTGTTCGAAGCTGGTCATTTCCCTGCGGTCATGTACGTCGCTTCAAGTTACTACAAACCCCATGAGCTTGCTCGACGAAATACCATCATCCAAGTCTTTACTTCAGTCGGACCCCTCTTCTCTGGGTTTTTGATGGCGGCTGTATACGCCGGGCTGAACGGGGTCCATGGCCTAGCGGGATGGCGATGGATGTACATGTGCGTGCTCTCTTCCTAACTCTACCCATGACAGTTTAAAATTGACAGAAACAGCGTTTGTGGTTGTATCTCTTTCCCATGCGCGCTCTGGACCGCATTCGCAATGCCTCAACTTCCTGCTCGAGCAAAAGCCAATTGGTTTGTATATTTTTCTGATCCTTATTTCGTTCCCCTAAAATTAACCACTCTCAGGATCTTCACCCAGAAGGAAGTCGAGTTGGCTCGTGCCAGGATTGGCCCCACTGATTCAAAACCTCTTACAGGATTGTTCAAGTGGAAGGACATCAAGCGCTGGCATACGACGTGGCATGTTTACCTTTGTAAGCATCATTCATAGGGATACTTGCTTCAATGCTAACGAAAAGCAAAAAGTCCCGCTGTACTTCACTTTCGCATCTCAATTCGGCCAATCCGGAGGATCCAGTGCGTCTTCTGCCCCCTGCAGCTCCTAATACTCCATCCTAACAAGCATAGTGATTTTCTGGGTCAAATCCTACAACATCAAAGGCAAAAAACCAGTCTTCTCCGTCGCTGACATCAACATCATTCCTCTTGGCGTAGGTTTTCGTCTTCTACTTGTCCCTCTCTCCCCAAAATCCGCCGCCAAGTTTCTTAAACCAAAAAGCTAAATCGCAATACACAGATTAACATCATAACCATTGTCTGTGCCCTAACCAACTCCTGGATATCCGATAGTCTACCTGGAGCCGCCAGATGGCCTGGAATGTTGTTTGCCAGTATCATGGCTATTATCTTCCCCATAGCTCTAGCTGCTACTCCCGTGCATCCGAAATGGAAAGCGCAAAGATGGGTTTTATATTGTGAGTTTCTTCTTCTTCTTCATTCATCCTGCAAATAGGGAAGGATTGGTGAATAGAGTGGTGCTAACAGATAATAGATCTTACCTCCCTAGGTGGAACAGCAGCTGGTATCACATGGACATTCGTCAATGAATCGAGCAGACAAGATCCGGAAAAACGAGCTTATGTTTCGGCTATGGCTAGTTCCCTTTCTTCTCTGTCTTTCCTTCCTCCTCCCACTTTTCTCTATTTCTCTAACTACCTGCTCTTGGTCGCACGGACCCGTCAAGCTAATATCTACCAGATGAACGCTTTTGCATACATCTTCACAGCTTGGGTCCCAATCTTTACTTTCCCGGCTAATAAACAACCATACATTGTGATGGGTAACTACGTCACGGCAGGTTTTGGATTCGGTGCTGTCCTTACCGTATTGGCGATCAGATGGTTTTATCTTAGGGATGTGGAACGCCAGCGGAAGATTGGTGGTGTTGGTGGAGAGAGGAGGAGTTTGGAGGGGAGTGATTCTGCGTAGTAGAGGAGAAATCATAGGATATAAGGATAGATATAGTCATAGAGTGTGGTAAATGCGAAGAATGCAGGAAAGGATGGATAGATATTGAAAGGAATCTTAATTTTTCTATGAATTGAATATTCTGCAAGCTTGGGATAGGGACAACCCCTTCTCTGCTCACCATGAATCTGGTACGCTGCTCCATCCGAATATGACTGACTTGTTAAGGGCGTGTCATACTACCACATGACAACTGCGATGAATTCATGAGTCCCTATCATGTGTGAAAGAGCCAAATCTAGGTCAGGTAAGAGGAGCAGATGAGTGTCTCGGCGAAATTAGCTCAGAAACTATACCTGGGTACTCAAGGCACTGAAATGAGACCTATACTATAAATATTCTAGGCTAAGCTCAGAGCGCTTAGGCTCTATTCAGGCGTGTTTAGCCTCTGCTCGGGTATGCTCAGCCTTAGCTCAGCTTAAAGAAGCAGCTGCTCACGTCTAGAGATTGGGACGGAACTAGCGAATATGGCATTAGAATCCTACTTTCCTAGAAAAGAAAAGATACATAGAAATTTATTGAATTTGTATCTATTTGGTTCAATTTTTGACCATAGGCATAAAAATTCATACCCAATATTCAAAATATACTATATAGACATTCGACGTCTCGGGGGGAATGTTAGTTTTGTACCACCTATCGCAGCCTCGATCCTGCTATTTCCAGGAATGAGTATAGAGCTGCCAGATCCAGCAGCAGCTGATACTTCAATATCGACACTAGGCATCTCATCAGATTCTCCTTCGTCGGCAGTTTCCCATGATGTGGATGACCGACTGCTGTGGTATCCTGGCCCTAGTTCTTCCGCTCCGTACTCCAAGAGCAACTCCACAATGTTGAGAGATCTTACTCGGTTTGCAAGTCCTAACGCGTTTTCATATCCCCAACGCAGGTTGGCATTGGCATCAGCCCCATGTTCAAGTAGTAGCTTGACCGTATCAGCTTTGTTAACCAAAATAGCTTCAAGCAATGGGCTTCCGAGCCACCCTCCCTGCTCTCTAGTCACAGCTCCATGGTCAAGTATCAGCTTGACGATCGCGGTGTTATGTTCTCCAGCAGCTGCATTTAAAAGCTCGTTGAGAATTTCCTTGTTAGTGTCGTCACGGTAGTGGTCCATAAGCCGTCGAATAATCTGAAAATTTCCTGCACGGACGGCTAGAAACAACACATTACCATGTCCCAAGCCTGTCACGTTGATTGTAGCACCATGTTGAAGTAGTAGTTCAACACAGGCGATGCTTTCGCGCTCCACCGCGTTCTTCAGAGCCGTTTCAGAGATCTTTGCGCCATGTCCTAGCAGAAGTTTCACAAGGTCTACATTTCCAGACAATGATGCTTCTTCTAAAGGATCCACCCCTGAGTTGTTCCTTTTGTCAACTGATGTGCCTGCATCGAGTAATATTGTCCCGATATGACGGTCGCCATATCGAGCAGCGTAATGTATTGACCGGTTGCCAGTTACGTCTTCTGCCTCGACATCTACCCCCTTTTCCAATAATATCCGACAAGTAGAATGAAGGTTGTAGCATGCAGCAACGTGTAGCATTGTTGCAGACTTTGCAGGACACTGTGCTCGAGGCCCCTTCATATGGGTGTAGATCGTGATCCAGAGTTGTAGGTACCGATGGGCGTTAGCCTCGAACTCATCTTGAGGCTGTGTTTCTATAAACCCGTAGATCTCTGCCTTTTGGACATGGAAGAAGCATTGATCCACTGCGTACCAGATGAGTGGATTATGGGGAGAAGTATCCATAACCCGCAGCCTCGGTAACCAATGCGGTAGATCTCCTGAATTTTCGCCGAGCTTTAGACTTCTAATGCAAGCCTGAGACAGTCTTGAATGGCCTTGGGCTATCAAGTCCTCCGCAGAATGGGGAGCAAGACACTTAAGTCTGTCCTGGATCAAAAAATCAATAACAGACTGATGAATAAATTGGACGATCTTGGTAGTATAGTCGTCGTTTACGACTTCCTTGATCTCTGCTAGCCCTCCTGATAAGCTAATAATCCTTTGAGTAAATCCTGTCGCACTCGGAACTGAGATCTCTGGTTGAGAATTCCATGTGCTAGCATAGGCCATAGCGAATTGTAGCTCCAGTATAGAAAGTGGCCGGGCTGCAAGAGAAATAAGCTGCAGGAGATGCAGGCTCTCAGAGAGATCCTGAGGATTGATGACCTCTGTAAGGATATGACGGTAAACCTCCCTAATATCCATGGGAACAGTCTTCAGTGTATTGAGGACTATGTCTAGTGGCTTCCCTTCGTTATATTGCTCTGCGATCCTCGGGGTGACAAGAGTCGCCCATAGGAATACCCCTGAGGACTTTTGCGCGATAGTGCTCTTCAGGACTTCGATATCCTTATCTTTTGTTGAGTTTTGATCTGGCGATATGAGAAGCATCTGCAGTGTTTCACTAACATCGAGGGTAATATCGTCATGGTTTTCGTCTTCAACACAAATGCTGAGACCGTCGTTACGCGCAAGGATAGGATAATGGCGGCATGAAAAGCAGATACTCGCAGAAGATCCTCCCTCGAGTAAGTCGCTTTCCAAATCATAAAGATAAGAGACGATACTTCGAGCGGACTCATCACCACCCTCATCAAGTGCATCAATAAAGACTCTAAATGGGCGGATTTTGGCTGCCGCTGTCAATGCAGACCTGAAGGTTTGACGCAGATCAGTCAAAGTCCAGTCCCAAGCAGTCCCGAACTTCCCTAACTTCTGGTTCTCGTCGAAGAGACTCTGGAGATCCGCCCCAAGTTTGGGTTGTTGATTGAAGAGTTGATGCAACAAAGTTCGGAACATGCCTAGCTCGCAGTGTTGTAATTGCCCTCCCCTTCGGTGAAAGAAGTAGGACAGACAATAAGGACTATCTTCTTCTGCATCATTGTTCAGCAGTCGGAAAATCTTCTTCATTAAGGTCGATTTCCCCGATCCGGGCTTCCCTTTGATCCACAGCACACCCTGCTTTTGCTTTGCCCATTGTATGTATGCCTCGTTATTGAGTATCCAGGTGCAGGATTTGGTGCGAGCATTCCGGATCTCCATTTGACGGTAGTTCATCTCGGGAAAGTACAATGTATTTAAGCAAGCTACGTAAAGTTAGGGGTGAAGATTCGGAGCGAAGATGCAGGGTCAAACCGCTGGAGATAGTTTCCTCTGAATGTGAGGCTTATGTTAGCAACACTCTATCAAATGCACTAGTTTCACAAACTACCAACCTTCTGTTCTTTCTTCATATAGTCTTCTCATTTTATCTTCCCTTGACTTCTCCCTGAAAAGCTTCTCGCAGGGGGCCTGTAGCCTGCGTACAACTTTCCGATACCCCTCATCTTCTTTACTGTGATACCTAGTCATTGTCCTATGGTTGGCGTTGATTGTGCATTTGCTTTTCTCGAGTGGGAATGAAGATGAGAAGTCTTGTACAACCTACACGTAGTTAACGTTTGAAGGCTTCGAAAGACAATATGCAGCAAACCTTCTCGTTCAGACTAAGGATTTGGGTGCCTTTCATTCCTTGTGCTTCTTGAAAAGTATGAACCTCATAGTGGCGCTTCAGACGATCGCATAACTTCTGGAAGCGCTCATCGCAATTTTCCAGTAATGCACCATCAACTTCAAGGGCTTGGATGTTCTGACTGGCCGTATCAAACCCTACGATGCTTGCGACACGTCTAACAGTTTCTCCCATATCAGCATACGTGCTGCCCCTATGCGGAGTGCCAAGGAACAATGTTGCTATTGCTGAGTTGCACAAGTCTTGATGTCTCTCATCGTTGCTTTCATTTGCGCGGAGAAGTAGCTAGAGCTAGTCAGTCCCTTGCATCGACAGCTCAATTCAGAATTCTGGTTTCAGAGTTTACATCTTTGATTATAATACCTAACAATCAATTAATTAGTGTCCACTTCCACATCCAAAGCAGTTGAAATAACTACTTACCTCCAAGCGAGTGTGCTACGAAAATAATAGGGCGTTTCGACTACAGTAAAATTTAGCTATTGGGTAGATATAAATAATTTGATAGAGCGTTGATTTACCTCGTGTCGTCGCTCCCAGCTAAGGTCCTCGAGTAAATCTCGAGAATGAGAAAATATGCTATTTTTGTTCGCGGAGCCACTGAAGAATTTGGAGATATCTGAATCGTAGCCCCAAGTAAGTATCCTAGCGTTTGGGCAGTCATCAGGAAGAAGATGATATGGCCAATAGATGTCGGATTGTTCGGAGGTATTGTCATCAACTGCATTTGAACTGCCGCTGCCCTCCGTCTTTGTTTTGCGCCAGAAACCCCTCTTCGGCTTGCCAGGCTTGCTCTCGACAAATGTCAAATTCTGCGTTTTTTTTGAACCGGCGGTCCATGTCCAAGTATTTCGCGGATGGCCTTGCAAGCCGTGCACGAAAAGGATGCTAGAAGCACATGGTCAGAGTTTCGTAGGAGTGATTGCTAAATCGTATTATCAAGCCTAATTTAGACATGACTACTAGCATGCACTTGTCTATTCGGGTGTTCCCCATCAATTGATCAGAAAACCTCCTGCTACTTACTCAAGGACTGTATCATCTCGTGTTGTTGGCTGATACAGGATTGTAATTCCAGTCCTTCGTATTGATGGGCAGAGACTTAATGACACAGATGATGCCTAAAGATGGTTATGTCGGTCCCCGCGTAGCCTCGGCACGTGAAAACTAACCATGATCCATCTACCTAATTGTCTGACAACTTCTTAGAAAGCCATATGTTCTGGCATAACAAGCTTCTTAAAAGCCATAGAACGAAGCACAAAATACGATCTGCGAGTGCCGTTATGGGCGGTAATGATCAGGTACGATTAAAATGTAGCGATTCGCATAAAAGTCTAGCTACCATTTCGCGGTCACGTGAATGACTAAGCTTAAATGGGATGCTTCACCACCAGCCTCATTATACCTTCATAAGTAGGATTAATTGATTCTTACCTCTGGTAAGGAATCAAATGAGCTTTCGCTTGGTCGTAGGACGAAGACATTAGCTATATCGAATAGCTCATAATCCGGCCAGTTCTACATGGGTAACGTGATCTCAGGTGCTTACCTATTCAGGTTAGATATCGGTATAATCTGCTAAATACCGCGGAAACCTAAGACTTGCACCTCTGTTTTCTGAGAGATTTCGTTCTGCATATCGGAGTAATTCAGACAATCTATTTTGATTCGCTTATGACGCGCTTCCTGCCAACTAAATTTTCCACCGCTATTATCATTTTACAAATTATAGACAGGAAAGTTTTCGCTTCGATTCTCGCACCCCTCGCCTTCACATACAGCCACAACCTGTTGCGATTTTCCAGCGACAATTTCAACCACAATTGCCTTACACTAAGTCAGTATCAGCCAGTTTTCGGTACGTCCAACATCGTCTCGAACCTTTGACTACGGAGCGGCGATCATCGTTCGAGAAGTTACCGTGCGCGTCATACAGGTGTTCCTCAAAATCGTCAAGAGTATCAGCTTTCGCACCGCATCCAATCTGATTGCATTCATAGTGCGAGGCACAGACATATCTCTCCCAAGTGGACTTGTCTCTTGTGCGCAATCGACGCCGAAGGACTAGAATCTCTGCCAATCTTGCGAGCTCATCCTTGACTGGTCTCGACTTCACGTACTCCTTGATGCTATCGGTCATAGCCTTCAAAGTTTCCTCTCCTGTTGCACGGGACCTCAAATAGCATTGAGCCTTTCTTCTGCCGCTCCACTCATCCATTTTTACCTTCCCCAGGTCTTTACCACCATCGAATCGAAAATATTCGAAGGTTTTTTCGGGCCCTTCGTTTTCGTTGTCGAGGCCACATTCATGTACCATAGCCTGATGAGCACGGAGAACAGCAGTCAATTCCTTTTTCATTTCTTTCATTAGTCGCCACCACATTGACAAGCTTCCCTGCAAGTGCTCGGTGAACACTCCGGTTCCGAAGCCCACGAAGACATGGAAGACTCCATTTCGGGCCCTGAGCTTGCGTTTGATGTATAAAAGGATTTCGTGGCTCGGGTTGTTGAGACTAAAGCCGCCATCTATGCATTGTATCTGTAGTCGTCAGTCGTGGGTCCTTGGGTTCTAGTTGTTTATGTCTATTAGTCTAAATAGTGAGGGCTTAGCACTTGTTGCTCATTTGACTTGTGTTTCGATCGATATCAAACAGAAGACCTCTGTTCTCTGAGGGCTTCGTTTTGCAAGTAGAACCAACCTATCCGCATTCGCCCCACCTTACGGACCGAGCCATTTGTGCATCCACAGCTTAATCCTATACCTATTTTAAGACAGCTCGCTTACCAGGTGAAAGCAACAAGCTTGCTACTCTTTACTCGAACAATCCGGTTTCGAGAATCGCATTAATATTTGCCATGCAATGAGGTATGGGAAACATGAAATCAAGTTGTTCAATTATATATTACCTTGTGGTTATTACGATCTTCAAGGCGTTGTGACGTGCTCTCTAAGACCAAGTTTCAAGTTCTTGGATGAGAGGTGGTTATTGGTCCCCTGTGACGGAACCAATGACGTCTTAGCAAACCGTTCCTACATCACACACTTACTGCGGGGCAATAAACTCCCAACCAAGAATCATCGGAATTGAACATGTGTATATAAGCTTTACCCAAACCCAACTCCAACTGCACTTTCGAAAACATTCAATCTCGATGAGACTCTTGTGACGAATCTTCGCTGAACCTTTTCAAACGATAAAATACCAACTATTTCGCACAATCAACATGTCTGGACTCCTCGACAAAGCCAAGAATACTGCCAGCGGCAAGCTCAATCAAGATGCTCAGCCCGGAGATCAGGTTGAGCGCAGCGCTGACTCGGGCGTCAACAATGGTATGTTTTCCTTGATATTTCAGACGATATTCGATAGAGAGGAAAGGAAAGTGCTAATAGAAGCTTTTTTTTTCAGAGGTGAACCAAGTTGCCGGCGACGTTGGAGTACCTCAACAGGACGACCAGACTCTGGACAAGGCAGCAGATGCTAAGGCCAACTCAGATATTCCTTTTGGGAATAACTAGATGGTGGGGTTCATGGATATGTTTTAAGAAAAAGTTGTTTCTATCACTGTATGACAGGTCATTAGTTGATTGGGCACATATCAGCGGTTTCTGGAGTGCTCTTTTTTAAAATAAAAAAAATCAAAGGACATATTACACTTACCAATAGCAAGAAATCTGGCGTCAATATTTGTGACCTCGTCGTCTCTAATATCGATAGAATCTATATCTCTTTTAATCGACACCAAAGGAAACACCTCAAACACTTGTGGCTTCGTTTCACGCATTTTGCCACTTAGATCGAGTGATATATTCGTCCTTGCTTTTAAATCGAAACCTGTTAATATCTAGCTTTCTGCCTTTATCAGATCAGACCCCTAAACTTAATTCATCCAAACGCCTACTTCCACATTGTAACATTCAAGTTCACTCCCATCTGATTTAGCATTTCGATATGAGGACGAAAGTCATCAGTCATATGCCAATCAATCATAATGAAAGGGTGCTCCTGAGCATCTTTCGCACCGTGCTTGACATAGTCCCTTATCCAAGGGATAGCGATCGAGCAATCCATGATATGGTCAGGCCGGCACCAGTCATTCTCGAGAAGATTGCGATCCATTGTACCGGCCCAAATGTTCACCACTCGAGGCCATCCCCACTCAGGTGGGATGGCATCCTTGGAGGCTGCGATAGCGATCTGTGTGCCACATCTTCCACAAAACCACCGGTCTCGCTTCGGCGAGGACTCATAGTGCATCAGCCATAGGCCGCCGCTGTTGACCACGGTGGGATCATCCATTAGGCTGGCGGCGAGGACATATGGCGGTCGCGTCTCGTCATCGTTGTTCTTCTCTCGATTAGGCATTGAGGCTTTTGAAAGGATAGACAGCTCGAGCAGTGCCATGTCCGAGGTGAATCCATAAGCTCCGAGAGATCCCGTAGCTTGCCGACAGCCGTCGCAGTGACAGACAACCGCCGTGGGAAGGCGAATATCCCCTATGTTCGTTCCCGGCGTATGATAAGGATTAGCCACCCGCTCGCTGGCATCAGGGAGCGACATGCGCCAGCGCACAGCAGTACAGTTGCAGCCACCGCGTAGGACAAGTGGCTCTGAAGGAAAGGGCATCATGAAAATTGGTAATAGTGCTGGCGATAATTGGTCGTATGGATGAACTACTCATGTTAAATCAGAAAGGTTTGGAACTAGCTGAAAGACGAAACTAAACGTACGCAAAAAAAATTCTAGTTGCTCTCTACTTAGCTTATAGCTACTGGCAAAAGCTACGTTTCTATTACAAAGAAGGAGCTTTCACTCTTTGAATCCAAAAATCTAAGGTCTCGATCGATGTTGACGAGATTTTGTATCCCTTTTTCGTAGGTGCATCCACTAATGCACCGTCGGGAATATTACGACCAGGCTGCTTCTATTGGTGTAGATCTCGACACCACCTGCCAGCTTGTCGCTTATCAAATGTTCTACCAGTGATCACCTCTGCATAGTACGGAGAGACTGATACAGAAAGGACCTCTATTTCGGAGTGCCGACCCATTTAGACTCCAATGCCGAAAAAGACTACTGAAGTAGGCTTGTCAGTTAAGCCTTCAAAAACGGCCTCAAATCGAGCCGGGCTCCTCTCGTTCACATAAGCCCGCGCATTATTGAAAATGGATTGTTGTCTTTGGAATTATTTCCCAACCTGGTCTTGTAGCCTACCACAAAACGTTCTATGGAAATCCTCATGATGCCAAGCTCACTTGACATCTCGAACGTGTGTTCGCGACCCTTTCTTTCCGGAACTTTCTTTTAATGATGTTTCTCAAGTTCATGACGACGACAGCGACGTTGTCGAGGAATAACTCCGTTGCGTCAGTCGGGGTTGGTTCTGTATCTCGAGGATAGAGTATTGAACTCACAATATTCACCGCTCGTGCAGAGCTGCCTCGGGTCTAAGGACCTCTGAAATGGTTTCATCGAACACGTTCGCCGTCTTATATGCCTGCTCATATTGCTCAATCTCCCTCATATCAATCACACGGTCCATCGAGAAACGGCCCAACAGTTCCAGCTGACGAGAAGCATTCGTCGCCAACATTATGAAAGCTTGAATGTCCGAAATGCGTCTAGCAAACATTGCCATGGCAAGCAGAGCTTGTATAGAAAGTAAGCTCGAATCTTGCAGGATGAGTTCAGGAAGCACTCTGATGGCGTTTTGGTAGAAGCTATGCGTGATGTCAGATAAGGCGGCCTCCGAGCCTGGAGCCGTCTTGAAACGGAGCGCAAGAGCAATGACAGCATTGACAATGGCCCATCTCGCGGGATCGTCAGCTGGGTTAGCACAACTGGCGGCGTACTGAGCATCGAGAAGCATCACGAAGTTTGATATATCCAAGAGTTGATGCTCCGCCATGATTTCGGCAAAAGAATTTTCGATCAGACGTCTCGAGATCTGGTGAGGAATGAGCGGCGTGAAATTTCGTGCAGCAGTCGCTTCTGCTACGCTTCTCTTGAAAGATTCCAGGTGTTCGTTGAATGTGCCTGGGAGCAGACAATCTGGAAATATTGGAAGCCGTTCGAAAAAGGTGACTTGTGTCTGAGGCAATTCCATAGAATCAGTTGATTGTAACTGAGTCGGCTTATGGGCAAAGTCTACATCATCTGATCGTCTTTTCGACGAGGGCTTTGTCGAGATAGTGGTATTGTCCTTCCTGTCTGGAATGAGATTGCCATTATCTGATGTTAATAAATATTGTGTTGTGTTTCGGTCGTCTGTGTTCTCTAATTTACTTTTCCTTGCAGCATATTAGTCTGAGGATTTTGTGCGAAGTATTTAGGGGCTCACTTCTTTCCTGGCCCCCGAGTTCTTCTCACTGCCGCATAACTGCATTCTGCTCCGAGCGCGACACAGTTGGTACACTTGGGTGTTCCACCATCACATCGTCTCTTGCGAGCTTTACAAGGGATACATGCTTGTGACACTTTTGGGGCACGCGCTATACGCGTGGGATCCATGATGTCTCATGGAGATTTGATCAATATCCAGGAGATAGACAATGGCATCGTTGTGCGTCGTTCTCCTTGAATGAAAGTTGCAGCGCAATGATAAATACTGGGCGGCGGAAGCAAATCGTAACGTGTGAGGTATGTAAGCTCTGCTTACTAAGGCAGATTTGCTTCCGCTCGGTCTCCACAAAATCATGCGTATTGCAAAGGAAGGAAACGATTCGAGACATTGGAGGCAAGGAAGAATCAATTGAATTCGCTAACAACGACTTGACGAAGATATAAAATACAGTACTACGTCCGAATGCCCTCGCCACCTAATGCACGTCACACAGACATCCACCTTGAGAAGAGGAAATTGAAGAAATCAAATACTACGCACAATGAAGCTTCACTGCCGCGACTAGTTCCTGCAACAATCCAATCCCCCACGTCTATAACTTTATGTCACCCAGTATGCTCTTCTCAACCGCTGTTCAACACAAAACTCAATCAATGAGAGAAAAATAAGAAGACCAATCACACCAACAGTATTAAGTCTTCACTGTCCCGTTATGTCTAGGGACGACGAACTCCACCAAGCATTATTTCTCTTCCTGCTGCACGGCTGCAGCCTCTCTAACACCGCGATACTCACTGAAATCGAGCTGCAGCTTGGTGAAATCCCAATTGCGCGACAGAACCAAAAAGCCAACGCTCACCACCGGCAACATCAGCACATCGAGGACACCGAAGAAGATGAAGCTCTCAGTGACACCGATGACGCTCCCGCCATCGCTGACGCCAAACGCAATGGGGTACAGCAGCCACAAGAGATTCACCCAGCCTGCCAGGATGGTGTAGTCGCGACCGATATCAAGGACTTCCGCCGACTCGCGACTCTCGTTGACGGTGCTCATCGCGAGGATGATATACGCAAACGTGCCGAAACCGAAGAAGCCCCACTTATAACTCGTGGTTGTGTAGGCTGCAGCGAGGTAGCTGAGGACCCAATACCAGGAGATGAAGACGTTGAGGACGATGGTTGTCCACGAAATGCCCGACAAGAGACCAAGTGACAGGACGAGTGCCGGGAATGAGACGACCCAGTTGATATACCTGGCATAGAAGATCTGGCGGGTGGAACCATTGGTTTGCTGAACGGCGTCCCAACCTAGATCGGAGGCTTGTGCGTAGTACGTTATGGATCCGACGAGAAGTGCCATGGCTAGGGTGTAGTTGAACACTCTCTTGCTCTCAGAAGCAGCGAACGAGGCAACCATGACGATGAACTACAAGGAAAGGAGTGATATCAGCAGATGATCGTAGAAGGTTTTGGGCCACTGGCGATGATGAGAAACCAAGAGGGCTTTACAAAAGATGCGATATAGATGGCAGTCACTACCCAAAGCCAATCAGATCCTCCACTTGACAAAGCCATGTCAACCCCAGTCGGAGGGTTGGTATTGAGAACGTCGCGGGGCAGGAAAGCCATCGTATCTACTACAGTCGCCTTAGTCTTTGGGGTTACACTCTCTACTAGTGTCGAGAAGTCGCTCACCTCAATATATACTTCGCTGAGGAACGAAAGAAAAGCCACTAAGGAAATTTCAGCTGTGAATCTGCTTTGAAGTAAAAGAGAGGAATAGCAGCGGAGGCTGAGCCTTATATAGCTGCAGCACCTATAATTCACATTGCGGTGTATAAGAGAGACTTCTCGGATTGTTAATCGTGGAGACTGAGCGGAAGCAAAATGGAAGCAAATGGGCGGAAGCAAATCGTGGAAATAAAATCTCCCCTGAGCACCCAATCTTAGCTGCAGATGAAGATCAAAGCTCGTTCCTGCCAGGCAAGAGGCTAGTGGATCAGTCGTGCATATCAATCAATAATTTGCTTCCGTCTATTATTTCATCACGAAGTGAGAGCACGGGAGGTTCACTGCTGAGTGAAGGGCAGAGACTGGGTGGGGCGGGGATGGGGCGGGGATGGGGCGGGATGGGACATAAGCTAGTCGCTCGCAAGAAAGTAATTCCTTCTCCGATATTATGATGACCGTGAATTTCCATGATTCCTTTGTATTGCTATCGATTAATCACTATGCCATCAACGTTGCCATATTCCTACAATTACATTCACCTTAAGCTATCAAACAACTTTAGCATATCTTAATAGCCATCATGCGAAATCATGAAGACCAGCTAATGATCTCAGTACGTACACGCATCCATATCCCCTGAGGACAATGAAAAGCTGTCAGCAAGTTCTATGCATGCTCGTTGTCTTTATCAACCTTAGATTGAGAAGTCGTGTCTAACACACAAATACTCTCCGCCGAACCGTTACAAATGAATCAGAAAACTTAGACCGCTTTCGTAAGATTCCAAGTCGCCTAGATCAATAGAGACTCGACGTCGCTTCTTTGCCGGTTGAGCCGCAGCAGTCTCTATACATGATCACCATTGAGGAGATCCGAAAGTCTCGCTGCTGTGCATCAACTTAGTATCATATATTCTACGTGAGGGGTGTTGATCGTAAAATACGTCCGGGTGAGATCGCCGAATTGTGTGATAGTAGGTTTACGAACATAAATGTAGACTGTTAAGAGACACTGGAGGCCCGAGTTGAGGGGTCAGCAGTGGAGTGGATATTGACGCATAGTCACTATCAACCGATTCAGAAGAGGTCATACGACACATAGACGATTTGAAATCAGAAATCTTCATTTGCCCATTACACGCCGTGCAGCATGGAGCTTCTCCAACCTCAGCGGCCGATGACCGGGCACAGTAGCCAAGAGGGCTTTCCAGCTCTCACCAATCAACATTGACACGCCCGAGCCGTCGGTATTCACAAGATCAGAGGGCGCATCAAACCATACAACTTCAAAGTCTTCAGTCCTGTCAGTCAACCCTGCGGCAACGCCTACAGATGTATTATGGTTCCCCGCCAGAACGACGGGAAAATCATTGGCTTGCACAGCACGAGAGACCACGGTGGCGGTACGGCGGATAAGCTCGAAACTGCGTCCTGAGTCTTGGCACGGAGAAGGAGAAGGCAGGGCCGAATCCGGCTGGGCGTTTGACGTTGTCTGCTACTATTCCACGACCTAAACACAGAGCGACTGATTCCATTTATAAATAAAGACCGTTTTGACGCTAGAGTTTGGATAGATTCAAGTCTGATAGAGGTTTGAATGTCGGGCGGCTATTTCTTGATGGGCAGGTACGGTGGAAAGCTGGCTGAGCAACCTATGCATCTATAAAATTCAGAAGGCTTACATATTAGATAGACTGACGGCTGAACATGCCAATACAGCATGGAAAGGCCGTTAATCTAGGACACGATTGCTTTGGTTGAAGGTGTGCATCGTGAGGCTCTGCGGCACGGAGTTTCGGATTCCCTCGTGCTCTCCCTATCATGCCAATGTAAGCCTTCTAGCTCAAGTCACGGCGCGTTATTACGATAGAGGTCTGATCAGACGGCTTTTTCCTTCTCCTTCCAATACAGTTATCTATGTGTGGCTCCGTTCATCTCGTGACTAGATGTCGAAAGCGCTTATGACAGCGTACAGTATGTCGTGTAACAGTCATGCTCAACCACTAACAAGTAATTATTGTTACTTTATGAGCTTGGCACAGCCATATGCCGCCCAGACTGTTAGGGCGGTCTTCGATCTGCGGGCGAGAATGAAGAAATCTTGAGTAACACCAACGACAGCATCCTACGGATTATACAAATGTTGGACTCTACAATTCTAGACCAAGATGTCAGCTTCAATTCCAGGGGGTTGGGTTGTCTCGATGAGGCTGAAACTCTGGCGATGTTGACTTGGTATATATTTGGATTACCGTTGTACCTTGCTCCTGTTTCATATTATCTGCTATGATAAAAGGTTTAAGAGCCCCAGCATCATTTTAGATGCTCTCTTCATTCTCTATCATCTTGTATTGGAAATCTTTTAGCCCTTCCAGTCGTCTTTTTGCATAGGCGTCATGGCTGTCGATTTTACGACCCAGATCCAGTGGTCACCACCCCCCTTCAATCGCTTAACTTCTCGTCGAACTGCAGCCTTGTTACCGACTTCTTTCATTCATGGTTTGACATCGACACAGTTCCCTTCATTGCCCTTCGCAACAGCACTATCAGCAGCACGGAGAATGCCACTTTCTGGATCCCATCTTCACTCGGCGAGAACGCTACTGAGGCCTACTTTCGGAACGCTCTTCCATCGTATCTGCAACTTATTCCCACCATTGGCGAGGTCCTTGATTGGGAATATCAGAGCCGTCTAGAATACGCCAACACCATCAAGACATTCTATACTAGCAACCACACCATGAGTCTCAGCGTTCCTTACTTCAACTTCGTCATTGATCAACCAGCTCGATTTTGCAAAAGGCCAATCTGTGATATTGGCGTAGAGACAGATCAACTTGCAAACCTAAATGGCCCGGGAGTAAGTCTTACTCAAGTTTCGTTCAGTGGCCGCGAGAAAGTTCATGAAGGCTAATTGAAATTAACGAACTGCTCCGATTTACTCACCAAATGGCTCATTGGTCAATAAATCGGCCTATTTGGCCAAATTATGCCCGATTTGACCAATAATATCTACTTGGTCAATACGTTAAAAGTTTGGCCAATGACAAATTTTAATTAATTAATTTTTTCGAAATATCGATTTTTTAGTGTTTTCACTCCCTATTTGAAAACTCCCTCTATGTGATCCCCCCCCCCTTTCCCCCTTAGTTTCAGCTACCCGTCCCCCTTTTTAGCTCGGATAAATTGCTCCCCGCGCCTCTATATGCTTTACTTATGTAAACCTTATTTAAGATTTAAAGATATACTAATTTTTTAAAGTTTTAAACTACTCGAATATGCTAATGCAGCTCTTAATATTAGCTCCCACCAAGATTACTACTGAAGATCATATTAGAAGCTAATTTACTTATACAAGCGCTAGCGCCTTGGAAAAATACCAAAAACATGTGAGGTAGTAGCATTTGGGTAAAATAATATATCTTCATTTCATGATTTTGAATAACATCTAACTCATTGGTCAAACTGCTGTAGCATTGACCAAATGGGTCAATTTGACCAATGCGTCGTTGTATTGGTCAATAAAGGATTTGGCGAGTAAATCGGAGCAGAACAGATGCACATCTTTATTTTCTTCCAAACAGCTGTCTTAGCTCTCTACACTCTTTTTGTACTCCTTGAAGGCTCCTACCTTCTGTTCTGCCATGGACCCAATCGTCGCCGCTGGACTCACCCTCTACGACATGAACGTCAATCTATTCTTCGAACCATCTACTTCAGTGTCAAAGATGCTTTTGACAGATTTTCCGACACTATCGTAGTCTTTAATGTAGTCTTGCCGATCGCTCTTCTTGTGCACTATGTCATAGGAATCGGTCAAAAGTCTGCCTTCCGAAAGGACCTCTTGCTAGCAGGGTGGTTCGTAGCCTGTTCATTCAGCTCGTCGCTATGGGTATATCGAGTTGGCGCATGTCTACGCCGAATACAAAACAAAATGTCGAATGAGTCTGTTGACACTGCGCACTATAGTCAAAGGCCATATCATCGGCATTCCAAGTCAACTTTAGTTTCTGGGGTTCTCGTCTTTATTGGTATTTTTTTGATTTATCCTTCTGCGTGGTATATCTATGGACGCTTTGAGAGTCCAGGATTTAGCTTTGAAGAATATTCTGACAGCATTTGCAATTTCCAGTATACTTTGATCGAGAATAATCTCAAGCATACTTTGGGCATTTTGATTATCTACTGCTTTCTCAGAGTTTTCATCCTACCTGTAACCAGGTGCTGCATTGGTAGGAAAAAGGAAGAAAATTTCAAACATCAACATCAGCACGCTAGTAAGGCAGAGAAGTGGAAATTTTATGAGTTATTTGAGTCATGGGAGAGAACGCAGCCAGTATATCGCCAAGTCTCAGACTTCCTTGCTTGTTTGGATATGGTTGTTCTTGCAGCTGGGACTTGTATACTTCTCTCATTTTACGAGAAGTTTCGAAACGAATTATTGGCTAAATTAAACCAGAACTGGTTTCTAGACGGCTGGAACCTAGGCCAAGTCCTAGCTATATCCGCTACTCTACCAATTGGGATTGACTCTCTTCGTTGTCTTGGTAAGTATTCTTGCTTGCTCCATTTAATTTGTTCACATTGCGATTAGCTCTTCAAGCAGATAACTGATTGTCAAAAAATAGTCAGGAATTTTCAGTCAAGGAATGAACAGCATTGAAGCCAAGTTTTCTCAGTCTGGCAGAGAAAAGATCGGGATTGTGACGGATATAAGAGTCGAAGAGTCATCTTTCTGCGAAGGTGCTCATTGTTGTTGCTGTCTTTGGGCAAAATCACCATTGCCATATCCTAACATACTGTACGTTATCGCTATAAGGGACTTGTAGCTAGCAAGTCTATTAGCATGTAAAAATAATATTTGCTTTTACTAAGCCTCACCTGCCTTATAACTGAAGCTTATATTCTATGATGTGAATCGACCCGTCGTAGTGATTAGGCGCGAAAGTGTTCCATCAGAATCAGTTATCAATCATGATTCTACCTTATATAATCCAAAGTTTCACTAGACGAGGTCCTTTAGAAACATTTAGCAGCGCAGTACAAATGAAAGTGTTAGAAGATGCTGAAACGGGAATATACTCGAGAAAGGTGGCTGTTAATTGGTTACTCCCGTCACTCTCTCCACTTTGGGGTCGCACGACATATATTTGCTTCTACTCCTATTGTCAGTGTTGGGCGAGGCGAGGCGAGGCGCTGCGCAGCCGCTGCCGCTGGACACCTAAAGCTGAATGGGTAGCTGCATTGAGGATTCGCTCCAATAGGATCGATCCACGTTTTTAAATTGCGGGACGTTCGGCGACCGAGCCTCTTCGACTCCAGCTTGCGTTGCTTTTTCGATCATTCCTCTTTGAGATCCAAGATTTTCCATATACCAGCACTATTCTTGATAGTGAAAAGTACTGTAACACTTATGGGGTTGCAGTCCTTTTCCATACTTTTCGTCATCATCCACTGAGCCCAGTGATCCAACAGAGACATCCAATGGATCAAGTCAATACCCGAGACGAAGGGATTACAGTGCTCTCTGGGGGTGTGGAGCCTGTTGCCGAGTCAGTCATTCCACCTTGACCGCGTATCAAGATAATTGACCCTCATTTAACAGCCTTGTGTTTGTCCATGGCATTCAGGGCCACCCAGAGAAGACATGGACATATAGTGAGAATCAAATAGAACCAAATAGATCTGGGCATAGGGTTGTCAGGATGTTCTCTCGAAAGAAACAGTCTCAGGAGGAGGGCAGTAACGAAACGTCTCATCTTTTCTGGCCAAAGGACCTTCTCGCCAAAGATTTCCCAAATTCTCGAGTGCTGACGTACGGATACGATTCCCAAGTGTCAAAGTTCTTCAAGGGTCCTGCTAATCAGAGTGGTATTCTTGCTCATGGCGAATCTCTTATGCGTGCGCTGGAAGTTCAAAGACGAGGATGCCGTCAACGACCCATCATCTTTCTCGTGCATAGTCTAGGTGGGATCATACTGAAGCAGGTAAGTCTCAAGACCATAATTCAGCTAGAGAAACATTGAAGTGTCTGAGAAAAACAGGCTCTTTTTCGCTCTAAGAACGCAATGGAAGAGGATCAAGATTTGCGTGATATATACCAGTCAACATATTCCATCATCTTCTTCGGTACACCACATCGTGGGAGCTCGTATGCGCAGATGGGGGTATTAGCAAGGGATATCGCCGTTGCAGCTGGATTTGATGCAAGAGATAGTCTCATACGGTCACTCAAGCCTGATGCAGAAGTGTTATCGTTTCTCAGAGATGAGTTTGCACGAATGCTATATGATCGAGCTTTCAAGATATATTCATTCCAGGAAGGCCAAGGGTTCAAAGGCATTTATTCCTTGTCTCGAAAGGTATGCCATTTTTTTTTAACTCTGTCCCCGTTTTAATCCCTGTGGTTCTCTTACTCTCGCGATCCCACCGGAGGTCAACTAAATCCTGTCTCTTGTGCTAACTAGATTCCCACATCAAGATCGTGGACGATGAATCTTCCCGACTAGACGATGCTAGGGAGGGAAGGGACTTCATTAACGCCAACCACATGATGATGTGCAGATTCCGTGACAAAAATGACGAGGGCTATAACAAAGTGAAGAGTGTGGTGTCTAAGTACATGGATGAGATTCAGACCCAAGCCGTTCAAGAGCTACACCGTACGTAATGAAATGTCTTTCGATTTCCAAGAGACAAGAGATCTAAAGCGTGTTAGGACACGAACAGGAACAGCAATTGCTCATAGAAAGTTCGTAAAACTTGACCATCCCCTCTCAATGTTTATTATTTGCTTATTCATATTTAGAAGCTGCCAAAGAAGAGGAAGCGAGTACGTAATAGAGTCTTCCGTGCTGCTAAAACATAACTTAAATGTGTTAGGGCTTGACCGGGAACGGAAATTGCTTGTGAAAGGTTTGCGAGACTCATCAGCGACTTCGCGATGCTACAAGTGCTGATTAGTTATTAGAAATATGCCGGAGCCTCAGGACTGCTCGTATGAATGAGAGGGTTGGTGAAGTCAAGACTGCATATACTCACACTTTTGATTGGGCATTCACAAACCCCAAAACCGGCTTCCTGGACTGGCTCCACAGTAACAAAAGTCTCTTTTGGATCACAGGGAAACCAGGCTCTGGAAAGTCAACACTGATGAAATATCTGCTCAATGATTCCCGCACTCGAGAGGTCCTTTCCAAGCAAGGCCGACCGATCCTTTCAACACCCGCATTTTTCTTCCACTCTAGAGGCGTTGAGACTGAAAAGTCATTTGATGGTCTCTTACGATCAATCATCTTTCAGTTACTATCAGATATTCCCAGGCTAGTAGATTCTGTTGCTGATATTTACCGGTCGTACTTGGATGAAAATTCAATCTTCCCCTGGACTATTCCCCAACTGGAGAAGGCGTTGGATAATATTCGACAACAGCATATTGAAGGTTGTATCTGTATTTTTATCGACGCTCTAGACGAGTATTCCGGTCGTAGTGAGGATATTGCTCGTTTCGTAAAACAACTAGCCGCTCCAATGGATGATAATCAGAAACTAATTCTCCGGGTCTGCGCGTCTAGCCGACCTTGGACTGCCTTCACCTCATTGCTGAATGAAACTCCAAGTTTTACCATCCAAGATTGGACAAAAGAAGACATCAGGAAATTTACCATCGATAGACTCGAAGGATGCAACCGAGACAATACCAGCTTCATTGTGAACGATATCACCCATAGAGCCGAGGGTGTTTTCCTATGGGTTGCGCTCGTTCTGGACGAGCTCTGGCAACCACTTTGTGACGGAAAACCGATGGAAGATGTGCGCTCTTTACTTTCCAGCCTTCCAACTGACCTGCCAGAGTTTTATAAGCGGATGATTGAGAATCTTCCCAAGGAAGACCGACCTATTCTGATGGGCATGCTCGAACTCGTATTGTGCTCTGAGTACCAAGAGAGAGGCATAAAATTTCCTGCATTTTGCCTTGCAATCGACCTATTGCAAAGAAGCCCTTCAGTAGAAAATGAGATCAGTTTGAAACCTGCTGACGATCAGAGAAGACAGCGCGAAGTGGAAAGACGCATAAGAGCTTGTTCTGGTGGTCTCCTCGAAGTGGCTGGACCTAGAATTGCATTTCGTGTGCAGTTTGTGCATCAAACCGTGAAGTCATTCATAGGAGATGCACAAAGCAGTTCCATATTAAACGGGAAATCCACTCGGGATATGGCAATACGCGGTATGGAACGGATGATGAGACTTATTATTGCACTCATTCCGCAAATGGATTCTACGTAAGGGATCTAATCCGCCTCCTTTGCCAATCTATTCTAACATAAACTAAAACATAGGCGAGGATGGAAAGGGTTCGAGCCGGAGGAATGGCCTGGGTTTGTCGAACCCACTTGCCCAAAGAATTTCCCACACTTTGATTACGTCGTCGTCGGCGAGTTCATATTATGGGCTCTGAGACTTCAATGCGTGTTTGAAACAGCAAGTCCTGCGATAATGCATGACTTTCACGCGGCCATTCGCACTCAATGCGGAGAAAACTGGCTTGATACATGTGGAGAGCTGTTCCCCATCGAGAACCAACATTGACATGCGAAAATAATTTTGTTCGTGGTTCTTCGAAGCCATCATCGTTTTTGGAATTCGCGACGCAGGTCGAATTGATGACTTTTAGTGAAAGTGAAATCAACCACGAAATATCAAGGAACCCAGAAGTGCCTCGAAGCCCGAAGTTGTTGCTCTATGCACTCGTCGGAAACGCGCGTACTATGTGGAAAAAATACCCATTCACATATCCCAGTCCAAAACAATGGCAAGATTTCGCACGGTTCTTGCTCAGGAGCGGCTTTGATCCAAATATTGTGCTAGAAGTCGACGTGAGTCCCGACTATAAGCATCTTATGAACAATTTCTACAGAGACGATGGCGAGAGCGACGAGGAGAATGACAAGGAAGACACAAATGAGGATGAGGATGAGGACGAGGACGAGGACGAAGTTGAGGAAGACAGCAACAAGGGCGAGTCCATTATCTCTGAAGATCAGGACCTGGACGCACCGGAAAATCTACAGCCGATTACAGCAATGCACCTAGCGCTAGCGATAGCATGCAGCTCCGATCTAGAACATTCAGACCATGTGATTTCACATCTAGAAATGCTGGCTATTCTCGCGACAGGAGGTGGTAATGCCAACGTGTTGAATTACCGAAACTATTGGAGTCATCGAAAAGGCGATGCCACCGAACGATCTGCACTTCATTACTTGCTCTCATCTTTTCACGCTTACGCTATGCCGTTCCAAAGTCTGGAATCGGATGTGAATCGTGCTCTTTCTCAGTGCATTGTCGCCTTTTTGAATCACGGGGCAGATCCCAACGCCGTCGATAGCAACGGAGTCAGCATTTTAGAACTCGCCTTACGAATTTGTCCACGCACCCTGATTGAACTCATGCTTGAAAAGGGGGCCCAGGTTACACCCAAACTGCTCTCGAAATCGGGCGCACCTCGTAACAATGCAGATGGGATCCTGCATGAGTTACGTTGGAGAAGGCCAGAATGCTACACGCCGAAGGCGCGGGCCATTGCTCGCAAGCACAACCCTGACTGGACAGACTTAGAAGCAGAGAAACAGGACTCGCAGCAGGAGCAAGTGTTATGGCAAAATGCCGGGAATGCATTGAACACTGTTGGAGGATACCTAGCGAGACTTGTGAAGCGTCGGCCGTGAGATGGGGGGGACCATGTGAAAAGACTCTATTTAGAGAGACTAATATGCCCTATGCAGTCTACGATTCCTTATTTTTCTTTCTGTTCTCTCGAAACGTTCTCCGGCTCGGTACCCTCATTATCGGAGTACAGACCCATTCTTTGCAAGAGGCTGCCGACTGTTGGAAATAGTAGATAAAAAGAAGGGAATTTCGACAGGCGGATTTGAAGGCATGAAGAGTGATTAATTTCAGAAGCAAGAGTGCATAGTGGGTGAAACCCTTATATAAGTAAATCTAGTAGCAGGGGCTGCAGGGATGATGCAGGGAGCTGCACGTGATCTGCAGAACCACTGCTTTCAACACTTATGCCTGGTGGAAATCCGATCCTCATATGGCAGCAGTGAATCGAACGCTTGTGCTCTTTATACAAGACCCTGTGTCAAAGCTGCCTCTGACTCATAGACAGTTACGCCGAGTCCCAGTGTGACTAAAACTAATCAGTCAGCTTAAATCAACTCATTAGAGTAGCGGCTAATACTCATTATTCACACTATTCAAAACGCATTCAAAAAAACAGCCTATAGCAACAACATGAAAGAACATCTCTCGCAAACTCTTGCATCTCACAGTATACAGCCTTGCCAGACACCAAATCTCCCGCCCAAACCTTAGAAACTTTCTACAAGTATTCTCAAGCCAGCACGGGCAAACGAAGTAAGCTTAGGAGTCTTGGTACACGTCCAACAACATGGCATTAGCATGTGCAGTACTGTGTTCCACGAACACAGGTACGACCGGAACGAAAATAGGCGGCCGACATGACATGATGCGATGTACTGTACCACTCCGGGCTGTGTACTGTACATACTCGGAGCTGACACGACAGGACTTGATGACAGCTGCAGGTTCCCGATCCCGTTTCCCAGTTTCGGGTCCTGTACAGATAGATAGATACACAAACTTGGCCGCGGCAAGAAATAAGGCTATAGCTAGTACTCGAGCTGAGGTTGTTGTTGATGGAAATGGTGCGTGGAACGCACGTAGTTCAAGATCCAAGCATGTTCTCGGTAGACAGATTTGAGCATAGTGGTGACTGGTGAGGAGAACGATGGGGAAATACATGTAAATTACTCATTGCTAACTGCTAAGTCTTGGGTTCGGGTGAGATTGAACATCTTTTCCAATCGAAGCTTATATCTATAAACAGAACAGACATGACACCTGCCAAATCCCACTGGAAGAACAGCTCATAAATTCCAGGATGATGAGGCATGCTGTCTCAGACCCAGCTTCACAGCATGATGTACTGTACCACGTATTTCCTCGTCCATGGCCAGCCTTTCACGCTAGTAGATCTCGTTCGTCAGAGCTGAAAAGCTGTCAGCGAACGAACAGCTCATGCCTTGCCTTGGAGGCATGAGAAATCCACTTCTTCGGCCGACTTGGTTCGTGCCGATATCCTACTCGAATACGGGAATCGCAAAACATGATTGACTGAGGATCACCAAACATTCGTTGGCAGCTTGGCGATGGCAAGATTATGGGTTGTGGTGGCTGGACTTCCAGCTCGCTATTAAATTTAGAGTTCGTGAGAATAGTGCCGAGTACCAAGGTCAGCAGAGCTGCGATTGCGAACGAACTGCCGTTTTCAACCACTGGACTCCATTCCGAACTCGAGGAAACAAGGATGGAACCAAAATCCAAGAGACAGTTTTCCTTTAGACAACCCTCTAGTCTCGTCGAATCCTCGAATCGGTACGTCCGGAGTCCAGCTCACCAGTCACCTTGATGGCGCTGGTGTTGGCGTAGGTATTGGCGTGCGCAGTACGAAGTAGTAGCTGATATTCGTAACGAAAACTCCGAACTCGAGCGATGAGGAAGAACCGGAAAGCAGGGAAATGGAACGATTGGTGTATGCATGGTGCATGCATGCGTGGCGGAAGCTATAATGACATACAGATTCCGTGGATTTGGTGGATCGTGGTGATCTGAGATGGTGTGGTGTGAGATGAAGAAATGTCAGGTGGAAGCCGGATGTGATTTGGAGGGTAGGGATCCGGGTCTGTGATTGGTTAGAGCGTTTTCGAGCTTGGGAAGAGCGATTGAGCTTGCGTAACGATGGCCGAGGGTTGGCTGATAATAGGCTTCTATGATGGACCGTTTCTTGGTAAGCATGTGAACCGTGATTGTGAAGGCGGAGTGAGGTCCGCATACTTGCTTGCTTGTTCGACCATCTCACCGAGTAGTAATTGCTCGTGCTAGGTTAGACTCGAGGGTTCGATGCCAACGAATGGTGATGAGGAAGAGGCTCAAAATTACGGGAGGCAGCTGAACGAACCAGATGGGTGGGAAAACTGTCTTTTTCTGATTGGTGCAAGCGAAACGGTCAGATCATGATATGCGCGCCATCGTGATGCGGCTTGAAAGGTAGGATTTGATTGGATATAGCGAGGTGATTGGGAGGGCGGGCATGAAGAGATGCGATTGACGGTGTTTCAGACAGTGATCAACCATTGACAGTCAGGATGGTTGGGATCCGATCCGAAGAGAGAGCTTGAATTGGACCATCTCGCATGGTGTGGAAGAAAGGTGCAAGGGGGTTCAGCGGCTGGTGCGGCTTCTGGTTCGATCGAGTGCTGATGAAGACTTTGGGGAGGAGGGAGGGTATAAATCGTACGATTTCGACGTCATGAGAGATGTCAAAGTGTGGTTGTGGTTGATAGCGTTTGGGTGAGAGGGTTGAGGTATCGTGACTGTTTCAGAGTCTGCCGGTTGTATACTGTGTTCTAGATCTGCGTGTGATGAATCGAAAGCATGTTTGCTGATGTGTGTTAAGTGAATTTACCCCAAATTTGAGGTTCCTGGCATACTTTCCCCTGGTGTGCTCGCCACAACCTCCTGCGTCTGGCTCGCTAACCGAAAAGGGGCGAGTTTGGGTGTACAACCGCAAAGTTTGAACCTGTTCAAGACCATTTCGAGATCGCGATTTCAAACCCACACCCCATGAATTGCCTTGTTCAGAGATTTTAAGGTTAAGCTTTGGGACCATCTTCAATCGCTTCTTGACGCCAACGTCAAAGTGTTTATTTCAATACGGATTCCAGACGTAATGTACGAGAACTGGTGCCTCGAAGTTCATCCGCAAACAACCCTCAGCCTTGGGTAAAGTTATTGCGTGCACAGGCACGAGGCTTCATGGCGTTCTTGTTTCAACGACATCCGCTTCGAAAGTGAGGTTCAGGGTCGCTGTCGTTAATTTTGCGCCAGTGGATTATCTGTGGGTTGCGAATAGAGCGTGATCTACTGGTTCTTAATGAAAACGATATTATTATCATCGCCGTAAAGCGACTGCAAATGTGCGATGGTTGTGGTTGCCGTCACACCGCTTCTCCTCTCCACTGCAGCGCTTGGTGCGAGGAAGTGTGTGGCCCGCTGTCAGCCTATGCTTGGGATGCTGATCGCGAGCTAGAATTTTGGTGTGGTTGTGAAGAGGGGTTGGAATAAAGACGGCACGGAATGGGAGGTCAGCGTGATGCAGCCCAGTTCCCCTGAAATCAGGGCTGCTTGTCCCAGTTCGCCAGTGAAGATGCGAGGAAAGAAAATACCGGCCATGTCAGCGTCACCGTCAGCACTTTCCACAGTCCGCAAGGACGGATCTGATAGTGTATGTCTTCTTGTTGGACGTCCGCGCTATGACAGAGAGCATTGTTGAGTCTGGAAATTCCTCTGTCCGTCCAGATCCTAGCATCGACCCTCGAGACTCGAGAGCGATAGACATGCAGGGACGCAGCGTTCGACCAGGAAGTTCGGCGCATTATCCTCTGATTTCTCGTTTCCTCATGAGTTCAGGGCCTCACAAGCGGAGAGATGGTGGGGTGCACTTTTCCGGGTGCCGTCTAACTATCTCGAGCATGCTGTGGCTGAAGACGGCGCCTGTGGTTCGTTTGAGTGCCGTTTCCGCACGCGCTGGGATGGGATTAACTTCTTCTTGGGCAAAGTTGGGGGGCACAACGACCACGGAAGGAGGCAAGAGGACAGGCCTCTGACTGCAGTCTAACTGGAATGCTCCTGCTCGACGATCCGGGGTTGCGAAGGGACCGTTGACGACTTGAGAGGTGCATGATGATGATGATGCTTTGCTCGGCTGCTGATTCTTCCAGTGGCAATGGTGGTCATGACCTCCATCTGAATGGAGCGGAAAGAGATCTGAGACGCAGGAACAGAGCACTGAGCAGAGATCTGTCAGTGTGTCCGTGAACGGGAAACATGTTTCACGGTTTCATGTCAAAAGGTCATTCTCCTCCGCTGCGGCCCCTGTTACCCCATGCTTTGGATTGAGCTTGAAAGCCATGGCCATGCCGTCGATCGAGGAGCATGCTTTGTGCGACTCGAGGCTTGGTCGCGTGTGGCGCTTTTGCTTTTGGGACCAATTGATCCTGATGAGCTTAATCGAGACCCTTGTCTATCACTTGACGATGGGTGAGAGCCGTGAACGAGATGTGGCATCCAGAGCGGTTCGAGATGAGGTTTCTATCAACTTTCAGGGTTCCGAATAGCCGTATATAAGAGTTGCCGAGTTTAAATGATGTCGACAACCTGTAGTAATTAAGATCAATGCATGATCTTATCAGCAGACTATCCACGTTCAAGATGAAGTTCTACTGCTCTCGTAGGAATAGGGTTACGGCGAGGAGACTTTGCCACTTTGGCCCGGAAGCGATTCCATGCGTTCGCTTGTATGCACCCCTGACGGGGGCCCTTGAAATGAAGATATTCTCCTTCTTTTCGAGGTTACAACCACCAGCCTCTGGTTGCAGCGCAGCTGCACTTGCAGAATTTAGGCCGCTCCGTAGACAGAAACGGCATCCTGCAGACAGACGTTGGCGAGGCATGACCAGCTCTCACTGGATTCCGTTGGTAAGCTTCAGCACCTTCGCCGTGGCATCTTACCTCGTTACTTGGACTGTGGCCAGAGGGACACGACCGCAGTGGTGGGAACCAACGATCATGGCCGCTCAGAAACCCCAAACTCATTTCTCGTTCAGCATCCTAGGGTGGCGCCCTCGTCCCTGAGCAATCAACTGGCTCGCCAATCACCAGCCACTGGGCCCAGGGAACCAGCGGCAGCAACGGTGCGGATAGACCAGCTGCTGCGCTGCGATTGCGATCCCGTACCAGATGTGGGTACCACCGAGGCCGTCGGGACCTGCAATCGAGAGTGATGCTGCACAAGATTTCACGCTGCAAACGTGGGCGTCGTGAAGAGTGGTTGCAAAGCCGCCGCGCAAGAAATACAGCAGATGGAAACGAGGGCACTGTCGCGCATAGGGGATGCCGGTGTGGCCAAATAATTGGACAGCCCTGCTGCCCTGCTGCCCTGCAAATATTATTTCCGTATATCTACGCACCGTCGAGGAGACTACGGGATTTAATGTGACTTTAATGTTGACGGCCCCGTCCCCGTCCTTCTTCCTTGCCCTCTCTCGGCAGCTCAGAATTCATCTCCCAGTGCCACTGCCTCTGCCACTGCCAATGCTACTGCCAATGCTACTGCCAGTGCCAACGCCTCATCAAATCAAATCCGCACTGGCGAGTCAATCTCAATAATGCCCGTAGCTCTAGTCCCAGATCAGACCTCCCGTTGCTCCAACCCACTCTCTCGCGGCCGTCCTCCCTCTCTCCCTCCCAGAGAAACATTTCTCTCTTCTGACTCGCTGCTTCTCTCCTTCTAATTCTCCTCCGTCCTGCCCGGCCCTTCGCACCTTCGCGTCAAGTGCATGTTGTGGCTGACGTGAGGCCTGTCCTGTCGTCGCCGTTGTGATAATTCCTAATCCTTTGTACATAATATTTCTGCACTGCAATACTGCACACCACACACCACACGCCATACACCATACACCACCCCTCCGTCTGCACTGCACATGCGGCCAACGTGGACCACACCCAGCAGCTCCAACTCACACTCCCTCGTCCATCCTGGATTCTTGGCTGCGTGCTGGCCTATTGCACGCTCGCTCCGCGTTCGAGAGTCTCGCCTGAACGTCCCTCTCTGAAGGTGCGACGTCAATCAGGGTCGACCAGGCATTTCGAAACCCGCTGCCCCAGCAGGCACAGTCAGGCGCCACCACTCTTCTGACTGGAGAGCCTTCCATCTTGGCCCGAATGCCAGCCAATTGGTAATCGAGCTTCTCTCTCCATCTGCATAGCAGACTCAGTCTCAGCCGGTGGGCGATGTCGCATCTTTCGCAACAGAACGATGGACCTTCCGATGCCCAGACACAGCTGCAGTTCTTCCCTCAAGATAGCCCCACCGTAGGGCGGAGTCCAGTTTACTCCTCACCAAACAACTCTTCCCCAACAGCAGAGACTGGAAGGAGGTATGTAAAGTCTATTTTGATCTGTGACTACCGCGTAAACGTGCGCTGACCTGGACCCTCTCTTTTTCTCTCCAGGTCTCAGCGCAAGGCTGCTCCTAGTCCTCTACAAACTAGCATCAGTGCAACATCTCCACCGACAAGCGTTACTCCGACAAGAACTACCTTCTCAAGAAGTGGTGTCGACCATACTTCGCCGTCGTCGAACTCAGTTTACCAAAGTCTACAGCAACCTCGATCTCCCAAAGAGCGTCTGGACGACCTGTTAGCCTCCGAGCAGAGCTTTTATACATCAGAAACCTCATCTATAGATTCAATTCCAGAAGAGATACCAAGGTATATAGGTCATTGAATATATATACGGGCTTCGATCTAATGTATTGGTCTCTAGATACGCCCGTCCTGTCAACGACACGAATGAGGCCACACGAAGTGTATCCGACCCTGTTCTAACCTCCAAGCCGCCAGGTGGTTCTCCTGGCACGCGACCAGCGATGGCGGCCACTACTCCAGCACATCGAGCAGAAATGGGGCGAGCACCTCCAAGGACCTCCTCGATCGACTCTGCTATATCATCGCTATCCAATGGTGGACACTCTAAAAATGGTTCGCAAGATATCAACGCAGATGGCACACCTGACATTGCGAACCTCATTCGGGCAGCAGGAAGCCCTGAAGCTCTCATACATCACCTACTGAAAGACAAGCAGTCGATCTCCGCACAAAACACACAGCTTTGGCGTTTAGTGGACAAGCAAAGAGCTATGATATTAGGTCTGAACAAAGATCTCGACAGAGCGGTAAAAGATAGAGAACGATATCGTAAGAAATTCAAGGAACTCACAGCTCAGCAAGTCTCGAATCCTTCGCCTGTCGATTCCAACCCAAGTGTGCCTTCTGAGACGGGATCAACGATTTCTTCAGACATGCGGACTGTGGAAATCTCGAAGCCTGCAAGCATGGAAGCTCTGGTGTCCGCTGGACTTAGAGAACCGGAACAAGACCACTCTCACTCGCCGATTGATGTTGCCTTAGCTCCATATCCTATCACTCCGCCTGCTATGCAATTCCAAAGTTCAAGTTTGAACAATATGGTTGAAGCAGAACACAAGATGCCATCACCAACTCAACACGCGTTCCAGCAATATAATCCTGATGCGACGTCAACTGGTTTTGAGGCTGGTCAACAACAACGAAAAGCGACTGAAGTTGCAAGAGAAGTCCCTTATAATGCGTCTCTGCCACCTTCGAGAAGTCTACCAACGAATCCACCAAAAGGCCCACCGCCAAACGTCCCACCACCAAGAGCACCGATGTCAAGTCAAAACCCCTCAGTGGCTGTGATTGGACCATCTCCCAACCCAGATGAGGGCCTCAAAACATTCCCCACGCCGCCACGAAAAGCTCCACCAGCGCCTTTGAACCTCGGAAAGAAAAGCAATGCAAGCACACATCTCCGTCAGGCTTCTGGTACCGGAGATGAGACGGATTCAGATTATGACGATATCTTGGAAGTTGATGAGCTACCTGCGTTTACAGAGCGAGGACGACGAAAGACTCGAGAAGAGGATGATAGAGAACGAGAAATTGCGGCTATGAAGGACGCTGAAATAAGAAGTCTGTCTAAGAAGAGTGCGAAGGGTTCGAAGTCTCGCCCAACAACTCCAAAAGATGGGAAATTTCCAGTTCACCCCGATCCCATGCCGACAAGTCCAAGAACAATCCCTATATCACCCCCAGATGCCATGCGTCACTTCTCGGGCCATGAGTCTAATTCTGGCTCTCTGGCTGGCGTTCTCAGTGAGGCCTCGGGTATTATGTCTCCACCTTTGATGAGTCCTGGTCTACCTATGAGTCCAAGACCCATAGATAGACCTTTAGGTTCTCCTTTACCGCGAGGATCGAACCACTCTTCTGTTAACTCGCCACCAATGTCTCCGCGAATGGGTGGCTTCCCCGGAGCTGTACCTCTGTCCCCACGAGCTCCACGTCAACCAATACCACTACCACCAAATACTCCAATGTCGATTTCATCCCCTGGTGTCCCAAAGGGCGAGCCGCTGCAACTAGTCTCACCCAAGCCTCTGATTATTGCTAAGAAGGCTGCAGATTATGCTGACCCAAGCCTCAAAGAAGACAGCTCTCCAGTTACTCAAAGTCCTTCCAGTCGAAGTGGAATATATAAAGGTCTAGTTACTGAGGAATATCCCGATCTATTACTTCCACCCAATGCTCTCCCATCGATAGACGTGAGAGTCGCATCTTCACGTTTGAAGCCATCTAGAGCTAGTATTATGTTCCCAAAGAATTTTGAGGAGGACCCTGTCTTTTCGTTGGCAGTGTTCGCAAGGTCGGATGGCAGAGAATTGTGGAGAGTCGAGAAGGATTCTGCCTCGCTAGCCCAATTGGACCAAGTACTGAAGCAGTCACCATCGTTTACTGCTAAGCCTCCGGAAAAGTCGTTGTTCAGTGGTCATGCACCCGCTAAGGTTGACGCAAGACGATTGGCCTTAGACAAGTATCTTGACGAGGTTTTGAACACACAAATGGAAATGGCTTCTGCTTTGGAAGTTTGCAGGTATTTGTCAACGAACACCATGGAACCATACACGGACGATGCTTCCCTTGGTCGTGACTCCGGGAGCGAAAGTCCAACCAAAACCGGTCCGGGCGGAAGACCATTAAAAAATGGATATTTGACGAAGAGGGGCAAGAATTTTGGTGGCTGGAAAGCAAGATATTTTGTGCTAGACGGTCCAGTATTCAAGTACTATGATTCGCCCGGCGGGCCAAATCTGGGCGCGATCAAGCTGCAAAACGCTCAAATCGGAAAGCAGCAACAACAAGCCGACAACTCGTCGCCATCTCGTGGCGAGGACGATGTCGACAACCAATATCGCCATGCATTCCTAATTCTAGAGCCGAAACGCAAGGACTCAACAAGTCTTGTACGTCACGTTCTATGTGCTGAGAGCGACCAGGAGCGCGATGAATGGGTGATAGCTCTCCTGCAGTATGTTGACTACAAAGACGAAGAAGATGAAGATCATGCCGCTCAACACGATCGCACCAACTCTGCTGGATCTGGAAACATCAATGGGTTGAAGTCCAAGAAGAAGATGTATGCTCCTTCAGGACGTAGCCAAACCACTCCTGATCTGGCTGATGATGGGCTGAGAGCTGTTAGCTATGAAAGTGCCAAGCAAGGTCACATTCCGGCCGGTGTGCGATCAAAGAACTCAAGTACACCGTCGCCGCCAACTCAAGGCTATGAACGAGATCCTCTCGCTCAAATTCCTCAGTCGCAAACCAAGAACATCTCAGCACCCAAGAATGCACAGGTCATTCAAGATTCATCCTCTTGGGGAAATAGGCAAAATATGCTAGCTCCAATTGGACAAGACGAGCGAATCAAGCAGAAGAAGCGCAGCTTTTTTGGATTTGGGTCGAAGCCACGGGCATCTGCAGACATGCAAGAACCTTCACCGAATGACTCAAATTCAAATCTGTCACAGATGGCTTATGAGCAGCATGGGCCGATCAGACCTGCATTTGGAGCACCATTGGGCGAGGCTGTAAGGTTTAACCATCCAGTCAACGTCGATATTGAGCTTCCTGCTGTGGTTTACCGCTGCATTGAATATCTAGATGCAAAGAACGCAGCGAATGAGGAGGGTATCTTCAGGTTGAGTGGGTCGAGTGTTGTGATCAAAGCACTTAAGGAACGCTTCAACAATGAAGGAGACATCAATCTTGTTACGGACGATCAGTATTACGACATCCATGCTGTTGCGTCACTCCTGAAGCAATACCTCAGAGAGTTACCACAAACAATCTTGACAAGAGAACTTCATCTCGAATTCGTTGCGGTCACCGAACTGAACGATATGGACGAGAAGATCAGTGCCTTGAACGGACTCGTCCATAGACTACCGCGAGCAAACAATGCGCTGCTCAGGTACCTTTCCGGTTTTCTGATCAACATCGTCAATAACTCGGACCGGAATAAGATGACTGTACGAAACGTGGGCATTGTCTTCTCACCGACTCTGAATATTCCTCAGCCAGTTTTTGCCTTGTTCTTGCAGCAATACGATGACATTTTTGGACAAGAGCCGGACGAACATGGACCTCCTGTCGAAGTCACAGTGACGGCACCTCCCTTGACACCTGAGGATATACGATCTCCCAGACGTCAAAAATTCCAAGATCTTCCGACCCCATCGTATGACCAGCAATCGTTCCAGCAACCTCCTTCGTTCCCAATGCCTCAACATTATCAGCAACGGCCCCAATATGATACTGGTTTCACACCACTGCAGCCTGCATATGAGCAAAAACTGCAAGCTCCAACCATGGCCGGTCCTGAATATGGCAGGTCAACTCCAACTTTGGCTCCAACTTTAGCCGGGCCATCTTATGAACAATTTGGCGGCAGTCAAGCTTACAAGCAATACGGCGCGGAGAACCCTCAAAGTAACAAGACCAAGAGACGCGAGAGCACCATGTTCGGTATGAACATAGGCTTGGGTGCACGAAAGCCCAGTAACACTCGGCTTAATGATGGCCGTAAGATTCCCACTTTTTCTTCCTTCAATATTTCCTTTCCTCAAGTATATACCTCTAACAGAAACCCATAGGTCTCGTTGACGAGGAATCTTTCTTTGACTAGAACCTGTCGATGAAATATCTAACAAGACAATGAAATAAGTGGAGACTTTCCCTCCTAAGCATAGATCGCGACTTTGGACAGGTGCCAAAGTCGTCACGAAAAACAACAATCTGATCGAAATCGATCAATACTGTAATTACTAATGACTTCTTCATTACGCATCTCTTTTACGACTGTACAATAGCATTCCAGGGGTTCATACAATCTTGCATTCTGGCTGCAGGAACAGAAACGGCCGATTCTTTCTCTTCATTTCAGCAAAGCGGTCTTTTGAAGCACTGTAGGAGAGAGCAGAGGAGGTTTATACCCAGATCATTTCGTTTTGAGAGTTGGATGGATGCGATGCGATACCTTGATTTCATGCGCTTGCACTAGCGATTGTGGCTGATTTCGGGCATTTTCCATGGGGTTTGATGCTCGTTTTAGTTTATGAAAATTTGGAAGAGTGGGTACGGGATTGGCGGGTCAATGAAGGTGGATGGGATAAGATGAGGCTTGATGAGGGATCAGAGACGTTTGTACGATTTGAATATGTGTGATGGGTTGGGTTCGTTGGTTGGGTTAGGAGAGCCGTGTAAGGTACTTCTTAGTTGTTGATAGGAGATGACTATGAAATGGAAGGGATGACATGTTCATATCGTTGAATCGGTCGACTATGAATTCGAAAGTAATCGTGCACTTGCTACGTTCAAGTTAAAGGTAGGTAGCATTAACTGACAAATATTTAGAATACCCTGGGGTTATTGAGGGACAGGCGCCAAGACTCGCGACAAGAGCTGGTGGATTGCGAATATAAATCAACATAAATCAAATACTCTACAACAGAAGATGAAATTACACTATGCAAGTTCGAGGCGTGTGCGATAATAAACCTACCGGTCTCTGAACAACAAATCGTAATCCTAACCCGATCCCCACATCACGATCCACAGCCTCGCGCTCGAGGCTGCGTATCCCATCCCCCATCCCCACTTTAAAATCTCGCTTAAGCGAGATCTAGCTCCCACGTGATCCACAAACCGCAACCACAATTCCAGATCGCGAACTTTTTCCCACTGCTGCTTCTCATCGACAACCAACGCCAACGACATCGCCATCGCCATCACGACGACGACGATACGAAAAAAAAATGGCAGCTGAACGCAAGGAACGCAGCGGCATTGCCGTTGGATTGAATAAGGGACATGTATGAATTCACCCTCCATTGTTCGCTCGCTCGCTCGCGAAAAGGATCAATATCTCCAAGAGCAAGGCAGGCTGGAAGCTTGCGCTTTTTTTTTAGGGGGTGTGCTTGCTTGCTTGCTTGCTTGCAGTCTCTAGGTCTACCAGTATCGGTCTCAGTCTCGAAGACTCGGAGGATTGTATGCTTGTATGCTTGTAGAGAGAGCGAGCAAGCAAGCAAGCAAGGCACACCCCAAGCCCGTCTCACCTCTTGGAGGATCTCAATTCGCACACTTTTTATCGATTTGGGATGGACCGGCTAATGTTTGTGGGGATATTATAGAAGACCGAGGCGCGCGTCTTGAAGCCGAGGGTCTCGAGGACGAAGGGTCATCTTAGCAAGCGGACTGCGTTTGTTAGGGAGATTGTTAAGGAGGTTTCTGGGTACGTTACTTTATTTCCTGTCTTTCCTCTTCTACTTGAGGTTGAGGTTTGAGGGAGTGTGCAATGGCTAATGATGGGAATAGACTCGCACCATATGAGCGTCGTGTCATTGAATTGCTCCGCAATAGCAAGGATAAGCGTGCCCGTAAGCTGGCGAAGAAGAGGGTATGTCTTTTCTATACTTTACTCTACACTCTTAGGGATCGTGTGGATAGGGACTGATGAGAATATAGCTCGGTACTTTCGGTCGTGCGAAGGCGAAGGTCGATGAGCTGCAGCGGGTTATTGCTGAGTCGAGGAGAGCTGGTCATTAAAAAATTCCTTCCTTCGATGTCCTCGTTTCGATGCGATACCTTCGGCATGGTTGGGATTGCGATGGATGGTGTGGAGTTGTATGAATGAACTTGGTCTCTTCTGGTGCTCTTGGCTTTCTCTATCATAATGATGATGGGTAGCTAGGCTAGGCTAGTGATTGCAGCAACGGCATATGGAGGCAATGAATGAATTCTGCAACACAAGACTTGATACCCTTCTGAGTGTGAAGAAATGCAAAGTGATTCAATGTAATTTATTTACGCTATTGCGGTCTTCTATGGACCAAAGGGAGCTAAAACAGACAACTCCTCGCTATGATGGATGTCCGTAAAAATTCTAAGACATCCCACAAGTCAGTACCCCTCCCAACATTCGTTCATGAATTTATGACCATCAACTCCCTCGTCCTTCCTCACTTCTTTCCCAACCCCTTAAACCATTTCGGAAGACCCTTCGGCTTTCCATCCCCAGAACTCTCCTTGGGCTTTTCCTTCACTACAGGCGCTCTATCCTCCTCACCAGCATCCACACTCGGGACCTCAGGAACAGCTACCTCTCTCGCGTTCTGCGCATACTGAGCCTTCAGAATAGTCACCTTTCTCACACTCTCCTTCGCATCATCCTCCCAGTGGAAATTGACCAATACTCTTCCCTCAAATCCCAAATCCTTGATCAACTTCTTCTCACTGTTAGGAACGGTCTGAACTCCCTTTCCGTTCCAGACTAGCTTGAACGGCTGGTCTTCTGCTACGATGACACCTCGAACGAAAGTATGAAGATTTGCACCCGTATCTAAAGCGGTGAAAGGAGCGACGATGGATGATTGGTCTGGGAAACGGATCTTGATTGAGACTTCTTTGGTGCTTGCTAGTTTCGCTGCTCGCTCCTTTTCGGCTCGTACGGTTTCTGCATCGGAGAGTAGACGCTTGTTTTGGGCATTGTTTAGCAGTCGGCTTTGGTGGAGCTTTGCGTGGGCGATGGTGGGCTCGTAGTCAGACTCGTTGTGAGGTGTGGTGGAGGCGAGAGGGGCGTCGCTGGACGGTGGGAGGTAGACAGATACAGGGCGTTGGTCTGGTCCTAGGACTTGTTCTGGGGATGGGGATGGACACTTCTCGGCGGCGCGCTTGGAAGGTGTGACTGGTGGTGGGAGGTCGCCTACTGTCTCAGGGTATGGTGACGGGTCTGCTGTGGTTGCTGTGGTATTGGTTGTTTCTGATCCAGTTCCGGAAACCATGTCGACATCGACATCCTTGGGTCCTTGCTCGTTTGAGGGAAGCTTTTGGATGGCGTTTGTGATGGTTTCAAGATTCTTGGGGGTTGTAACTTCTTGAGCTGGAGCCTCCTCTTCCTTGAAGTACTGGCTTATCTCAGACATTGCTTCCTCGAAAGGTTGGTCCGTCTTTTTGAAGTTCAGTCGCATCGAAACATTGCCTCCATTGAAACCCAGCTGAGCCAAGGTCTTTTGAAGATCTCCAAACGTCGATAGCTCTCGGCCCATAATATTAAGCGTAGGCATCTCATAGAATATTCGACCAGCGCCTGAAGCACCATTCTCCACTCGTGGCGCAGATTTATCCGTGAACTGCCAATTTTCTTCTCCACGAGACTCGAATTGTCGCAACACCCGCCATAATGTAGTATCACTAGGCACTTTGTCTATCAACCGATCTCCAGGGACCTTATGTGCCAACTCGGCTGGTAATAGCAATGCTACCAAGACAGCGGATGGGGTTCGAGAGGCTTGCACGAGCTCAAGTTTTGCACCTGGGACGAGACCTGATTGTCTAAAGGTTCTGGAGAGATCGAGGGGCTTGTCTTTGTGTCTATGGCATGTTAGAGACTGTGACAATAGTCAAGAAAGGAATAAGTGTACTTAATGCCGTAGTTGGTCGGATTCAGGCCGAACTTTTTGCATGCCTCCTCCAAGACCTCCGTCATATATTTGCCCGGGTTAACTTTGACATTGTGTCGTCGAAGAGCGCTGTCTATTACCACAACGTGAGAAGCCATGGTTGCGTTGGTCTTCAACGTTTTGTTCGAGGATGTTGTCTTGCGTTTCAGCGATCCTCCGCAGGAGATTTCTCTAGGCAGAGAAGTCTTTTGTGAGTTTACGCGTCAAAGAAGCGTGGTCGTGCCTTTAACTTTCTCTTTGTTTCTCCCGATTATTTGTCAGGAGCGGGCGTGGCGGGGTGTTGACACCAGGTCGCAAAACCGGGGCACGAATGTGCAATAGCCCTCTAAATTAAAATATGAACAGTGAATCGGCACACAAATGATGAAAGGATAAAATATTGCACGGAAGTTAAAAATTTATGTGTTGCTGTTTGCGAGGGCGGGGATGTCCCAAGGCTGTTCATGATTTGGTGCCTGGCAGCTCCCGGATTTGCAAGGGTTTGAAGCTCGACGCGACAGCCGTGTCTACCTTGCAGCAACCACATCTCGAAATACCAAGCAGCCTCACTTTCCCAACACCACCATCCACGAAGCTCTTGACTTCTCCATAGAGCTTTTGATACCCTTCCTCTACGCATCAAGATACTCACAACTAGAATAAACTTGTCAAAATGGTAAGCATTATTGCATACCTCTCTCTCAAACACCGCGCTGACCTCCCTTTCACAGAGCTCCCCATTCTCAATCAGTATGCCTCTTCATCCTCTCAAAACTCCCCAAACCTCTAACAGAACCCAGATGGCGGCGCCTGCGTAGCAATGGTCGGCAAAGACTGCGTAGCCATCGCCTGCGATCTCCGCCTCGGTCTCCAATCCCTAACCGTCTCCAACAACTTCCCCAAAATCTTCTCCTACGGCGACGTCTACCTCGGGCTTACCGGTCTGGCCACCGACGTATCCACCGTCAGCGACCTGTTCCGCTACAAAGTCAACATGTACCGCCTCCGCGAAGAACGCAACATCTCTCCCTCGACAATGGCGAACCTGGTATCCAGTTCCCTATACGAGAGGAGATTCGGTCCCTATTTCGTGTCGCCGGTCGTAGCGGGCATTGATCAGAAGACCGGGAAGCCGTTTATTTGCGGGTTTGATAGTATTGGGTGTATTGATTTCGCCAAGGATTTTATTGTCAGTGGGACGGCGAGTGATCAGTTGTTTGGTACTTGTGAGGGGCTTTGGGAGCCGGATCTTGTGAGTTCTGCACCCTACGCAGCTCTAGGAGAGGGGAGAAATTGGAATAGAGGAGAAGTGCTAATGAGATTGTGTATAGGGACCAGAGGATCTATTTGAGACTATCTCGCAGGCTTTACTGAATGCTGTGGATAGAGATGCGTTGTCAGGTTGGGGTGCACACGTGTACATTATCGAGAAAGACAAGGTCACCAAGCGGTTATTGAAGGGTAGACAGGATTAAGGGGTTCTGGGGAGATGGCTGGTGTGGGATGCCGTATGGGAATGGGCGGGCGTATGAAAGGGGTTGCTTATGAAGAGCATTAGGGCGAGATGAACGTCAAGACACAACTGCCAGGGATGGAGAAGAAGCGGCACGTCTTGTGTATAGTAGATATTCATGGCATTGCAGCTAGATGATGGCAAAATGGCAACTTTATGATACACACTATAACATTTTTATGGCATTCCATGCTAGATACATGTCTCGAAACGGAATGTCACGCATCCTTATGACAGAGCCTTGCTTCCAAGTCAAACCAAGAGATAATCACATCAACACGAGCTGATCAAATAAGCAACACTGAATCAATGGAGCTGACAGCTTAGTGCAAATAAGTACATTTTTCAGTTCTATATCTACTATCTAATATTTTACAGCCCCTATTCGGGGACTATGGTGTTGGTTTCCCGTTCTGCTTTATTCTTTCTTAGCTCTAGGTTGTTCCACTGGCGCTTTCTCAATGAACATTTGTCTCTCGACTAGTTTAAGCACCTCGTCGATCAGACTATGATATATTAGCTATGAATCGGTTTTGCAAGAGGGGGCATGACTTACATGACAGGTGCACTTATCACTAATACAGCCTGCCACTCTGCCCAATTTAATGGCAGGATGGAGAACAAGATCTGTAGAACAGGTGTGTAGAGTAGAGCAAAGTGCAGTGCCATTGAGAGGGCAATGGCATATACCAGCATCATATTCTCCCAAAGTGGGAGTGTCAGCAGTGACTCGCTAGACGACAATGCGTTCATAGCATTGAACATTTCAATGACAACCAGGATCGAAAGGGAGACAGTAGAGGCCGACTTTGCCATATCGTTGGAGAACATCTGGCAACCAATCTCCGAAAATTGCGAAGAGCAGCGGTGGAAGTGCGAGAGCTGGTAGAAGCTGATCTGTGGTCCCTCACTATAGAACATGAACCACCAAGCGTATCCAGCCACAGTAGCAAGACCAACATAGATGCCGATGACCATATAACGGAAGAACAACCAGCCTCCAATGAGAGCTTCGTCGCGCTTTCTAGGGGCTCTTCTCATGACATCATGGTCTGGAGGATTGAATGACAGAGCTGTGGCTGGAAGACCGTCGGTGACGAGATTAACCCAGAGAAGTTGGACTGGAATAAGAGCTTCTGGCATGCCAACAGCAGCAGTGAGGAATATCGAAACGACCTCGCCAATGTTGGATGAGATAAGGTATCTGATAAACTGCTGAGTGTTGTTGTAGATTGATCGACCTTCTTCAACGGCAACCTCAATTGTGGCGAAGTTGTCATCAGCAAGGACCATGTCTGCTGCCAATTTTGCAACGTCGGTTCCAGATCCCATAGCGACACCAATATCAGCTTTCTTCAAAGCTGGAGCGTCATTGACACCGTCACCAGTCATAGCAACCACCTCCCCTATTGATTGAAGGAGGTCAACTAGCTTGGATTTGTGACTCGGCTCAACACGAGAGAAGAGAGATGCTTTCTTTGCTGCTTCGACTTGCTCGCTCTCACTGAGGTTATCGAACTCTCGGCCAGTATAACTCTTACCCTTCAGATCCTCATACTCGCTGAAGACACCGATTTGACGGCAAATGGTTTCTGCCGTGTTGCGATTGTCACCTGTGATAACGATAACTCTGATGCCAGCTTCCTTGCACTTTCTGATAGAACCGGCTACTTCGGGACGAGGAGGGTCAAGCATGCCCACGAGACCAAGTAGTGTGAGATTTTGCTCAAGCTGAAGATACTCCTTGGTGGACTTGGCGGTCTTGAGTAGTGGATTTGACGCCACATCGTCAGCGCTGGCCAGAGCAATAACTCTGAGTCCTCTGTTGCCATAGTCCACGACTTCCTTCAACAATATCTCGGAAAGTCCTTTGGACATAGCAACTTTCTTGCCGTTGGCTCCCACAAGAGCGGAAGAACAACGATCAATGATGCTCTCAGGTGCTCCCTTAACGAGAAGTCTTTGCTGGCTCTCATCTCCAACAAGCACGGACATGCTCTTCCTGTCTCTAGAAAATTCGTAGGTCGAAATAAGCGGGTTTCTTTTCTCGTACCAGGAGCTAGCGAGATGAAGGCAGTCTTGAGCGGCGGTACTAGCTTTTGCCTGGTTCCGAGACGGATCTTGGGTGCCAATCTTCTCGACAAGGACACGGAGTGCTCCTTCGGTAGGTTCTCCAACACTAGAATAAATTCCAGACTTCGAATCAAAGGCGAGCTGAGCGTCGTTACAGAGTGCTGCTACTTCGGCCATTTGGAAAACTGTGTTTGACTTTCCTGCTATGTCGGCGATCACTTTCCCATTCGACGAAATAGTTCCAAAAGGAGCGAAAGTTGTTCCTTCAACATCCAGCTCTTCGAGATCATTTCCAGCTTCGTTAATGTAGACAATCTTGTTAACACTCATTTGGTTGGTGGTCAACGTGCCAGTCTTATCTGAACAAATGACACTGCAGCTGCCGAGGGTCTCGACAGAAGGCAGACTTCGAACAACGGCATTCTTAGCCGCCATCTTTCTAGTTCCGAGAGCGAGACATGTAGTAATGACGACAGCGAGACCTTCCGGAATAGCTGCAACACCAAGTGATACCGCAATCTTTAGATAGTAGATAGCGCCCTTCGCCCAGCTTCCGTGAGTGGGATCGTTGAAGTGAGGGATGTTAATAAGCCAGACAATAATGCAAATGATCGAGATAACTTTGGCCAAAGTATCACCAAAGTCATTCAGTTTTTGTTTCAGTGGTGTAGGCTCAGAAATCTGCGCAGTAATGCTCTCGTGGATGTCCCCAATAGCTGTGGATGATCCAGTCAAGACTACAATTGCTGTTGCATGTCCAGTGACCACCGTCGTTCCAGAAAAGAGGGTGTTGATCTGATCCTGCTTGACAGCCTTCAGATCTGAGACTACCTCGGTATCTTTTCCAACGCTCTCGCTTTCTCCTGTCAGAATAGCTTGGTCCACTGCAAAACTATTGCTTTGAATAGCAAGAACTCTGCAATCGGCTGGTATCCTGTCTCCAACAGCGACTGAAATTATATCTCCTGGTACCAGTTCCTCGGCTTTGATTCTTGTAATCTTTCCATTTCGAATGACCTTCGCCTCGTTCGCGGAGTACTCCTGAAGCGCAGCGATGGCTTTCTCTGCGCTGCTCTCTTGTGAGACACCAACAATAGCATTTAGAATTAGGATTGTGAGAATCTATATACTGTCAGAGAAATCGCCAAGCTCATATAATCCAGGATTCACATACAACTGCGGGATCTACGAAAGCTGTCCAGCCACCATCTTCTTCGAAAAGTGCGAGGACGAATGAAATTGCCGCAGAACCCAGAAGTATTATAACAAGCTGGTCTTTGAACTGCTCGAGAATAAGCTCCCAGAGAGGAGTTGGAGGGTCTTCTGCAATGGCTACAGAGCTGTCAGTTCTTGCTACAATCGGCGCGGCGCAAAGAGAGATTTCTGCCTACCATTGCGACCGTGTTTCTCTTTTGAGGCTTGGACTTGGGAGTCTGTTAGTCCCTGTGTCTCAGACACTGAAAAGAACTTCAGGACCTCTTCGGTGGACTTTGCATATGCGTTCTCCATCTTGAACGTGGGGGGAGAGCAAGCACTGAAGTATCGAACCGGCTGCGCCTAACTATTTATCTGTGGCAGGGCATGTATGACGAATATATTCTTGCCAAGGAGGGAGCGCAAGAATAAGGACAACGTGTAGAGAATGAAAATACGAAGGCCCAGGCGACTCAGGAAAATCTACTGTTGCTCTGAAGTGCTTAATAAGTTTGCCGTCCAAAATCTACAAGTGTCCTCTATTTCGAGGCTGTTCTAGCCCGGATTGGCTGCCCGAGCTTGAAGCGAGAAGTCGGGACGGGATTCTGCAATGCGCCCGATTGGCGCTTCTTCTGGAAGGTGGGATGAAATCACGTTCCACGTTCCTCCAAACCTTGATGCACGTGGGCGTGGACGTGGGCTGTCGATTGGGACGGACATTTGTGAAGCTGGCTCATGATATTGTCAAAAATCGATATCAAGGGTTTTGAGCCGCATGGCTACCTAGTATCTCCAGCTTCAACGCTCTGGTAATAATAAGAACCTCATCTGGTGGACGGCCTTTCATGCCGCGCCCGTTTGATCTCGAATTGAGCAGCCAATCCACGACGAGTCCATATCGGCCAGATCAGATTAGTTATTGCTCCGCTACGTCCCAGACATGGCGGCTTCGTTGTCTCCCATTACCCCTCCACCAGGCCAAATTCGGATGACTGGCCTCAACGACATCGCTGCTCGCCGCGGTTTGATCGCCGCGATATGCCAACAGGGTCCTAGTATCTAGCATCTAGTATTCTTTCTTTAGATTGTCATCTAGTATTCCCTCTTTAGATTGTCACAGTAGTGAGGAAAGGAGATTTCAGCGACTGTGGGATGGGCTGATGTTTTCGCGGTGGAGATGCTGCTACAACCAGAGTATCAGAGAATTACCACACTAGGGACAACTTTGGCGCGAATCAACACGATGCCGTGCGGATTACATAAGGCCGCGGTACTTCACACCAAGGAAAGTGGATGCCGAGTGCGAAGATTTGAGGGATGATGGGATCTGGATGGCCTCACGGACTGCTGCCTTGTGACACCAGCTGTTGCCAGAAAGCAGTCTTCTGAGCCCAGTCGTTGGGACTATCACCGCTTGCATGTGACCCCATTGGCCAGCATATTTGCCAGCACACTGGATCCTTGCCAACCACAAGGCAGAATCCGACAATATAGAGTGATACTAGGTGATAAGGTGTGTTTGCTCTGGAACCCAGCAACCACTCAGGCAAGATATATGAGATGTGCAGGATCATCGGAGGCAGGGGCGGGATAAACAAGGCATCAGAGGCTGCCGGTCAAATGACGTGAATGGGGTCCGAGAGATTGTTGTTATGCTGCGTGCACCGCAGCATGGTGATTGGCGCCTTGATTCGAGCCTCAGGAAATGACAGCCATTGGGAGAGACATCGTCTGCGTCTGCCAGGTTCCATGGACGACGGACGACGGACGACGGATGTGCTGTCATTCATGCCCGGACGGAGCACGTGATGCAGCTCCGAATACGCTCGTAGGCGGCGGCGAGCAGCATTGGATGGCTCCCTCGGCAACATAAGAAGTGAAAGTGAGATTGTGTAGCGCTCGTCTTTGTTTACTGCATCGCCGACTCCTCGATAGTTGATCCGGGCGTTGGTGAATTGGTTTTTGAATTCGAGGCTTGGCACGAAGCGAGGCCGCGCTAATCAATCGCACTCCGTCGACCCCAGAGCAGTCGACCTTCAACAAAGCACGACACAGAGCATTGCACCCTTTCTCAACGTCCAACCTCCATCGAACTGAGACCCTTTCCCATCCACCACCATCATTCCTTGCAAATACATCTTGACCAAGATCGAGAATGACTACCGAAGTAAGTTGCCTGTGAACCCCTCCACGTCACTTCTGCGGGCCTCACTTGCTTCCCCTCCATTGACTCCTTCCCCTTATCCACCGCGTTTTTATCACGCTTCTGCCCATCTACCATCTACATGGAGCGCTTTGCTGACTCTTCTATCATCGTATAGCGTGAAAGGTTCGAATACCCTACCTCCGCCGCCTCGAGCGCGAACCTGAAGTTGACACTAATTTCCACGCAGCAAGACCTTCCTCGCGAGGCTCTGCGAGCAGGCCGAGCGTTACGATGAGATGGTCACATACATGAAGGAGGTTGCCAAGGTACGCGACGCGCTTAGCAGAGGATAGATCTTTGCTATCGAGAATTGTCGCAACTGACAACGCGTGATACAGTTGGGCGGAGAACTCACCGTTGATGAGAGAAACCTTCTGTCCGTTGCCTACAAGAACGTTGTTGGTACTCGACGTGCTTCTTGGCGCATTATCTCTTCAATCGAGCAAAAGGAGGAGTCCAAGGGTACCGACAAGCATGTTTCTACCATCCGAGACTACCGCCAAAAGATTGAGACCGAACTCGAGAAGGTGTGCCAGGATGTTCTTGATGTCTTGGATGAGTCCTTGATCCCCAAGGCCGAGTCGGGAGAGTCCAAAGTCTTCTACCACAAGATGTACGTCTTATCGCTACGATCAAGCTGGTGTCACGCGAAGCAGCGTTACTGACTACGATTATAGGAAGGGTGACTACCACCGCTACTTGGCTGAGTTCGCCTCTGGTGAGAAGCGCAAGGTTGCTGCCACTGCTGCCCACGAGGCTTACAAGGTATGTGATACTGGCTAAAATTCCGGAGAAAGCTGCTTATGCATGTTTTTCAGAACGCAACCGATGTCGCTCAGACCGAGCTTACCCCAACCCACCCCATCCGTCTTGGCCTGGCCCTTAACTTCTCCGTCTTCTATTACGAAATTCTCAACTCCCCCGATCGTGCATGCCATCTTGCAAAGCAAGCTTTCGATGATGCCATTGCTGAGCTCGACTCTCTGTCCGAGGAGTCATACCGCGACAGCACACTCATCATGCAACTCCTCCGCGACAACCTTACCCTCTGGACCTCTTCAGATAGCGGTGAGGCTGAGGCTGCACCAGCCGAGGCACCTAAGGAGGCTGAGAAGGCTGCTGAGCCCGAGAAGGTCGAGGAGCCAAAGGAAGCCGCGCCTGCCACTGAATCTTAGATCTCTCTCCTCTCGGATATCCTCGTCTCGTTTTCATATGCTTCTTGATCTTGCTGGAGTGGCTGGTATACCTGGCTTGCTGGTGGAGTGATTGCAGCATGGGCTGGGGATGGGAGTTGAATGAAAAGCAGCTTGAGTGCCACTTTGCAATTCGTTGGCGATTTGCGAATACACCATCCTGCGGACTTTTACGATCATGTTTTCCTTTCTGGTTGCGATGTTTTCCTTTCCTGCGGTCTTTCACGTCATAGGCGTGCTTTGTGGATGGAGTCTTTCCCAAGAAGCTTCTGAAGCGGACGTCGTCTTTGGCCTTGGAATGCATTTCTTCACAAGAGCTTCGACGGCACGTCCTTCTAGGGAGATTCTGTGGCAATTGGTATTTTCCAAATCTCTACGTTGTTTGCTCCGGTGGTGTGCTTTCCCAATTAGATATCCGTCGGATTTCTTACATCCCACTTGCGTTGTCGTCATAGCAAATAGCCTCTCCCTTGCTCTCTGCTTTCAGGTAGCTAGCTAGGATCAATTCTCCACACCTGCTTGCCTCAAACATGATTGTGAAAAGCTTCAGTGATATTCGCATGTGTGCGTCCTGTAATCAGCGCGTTTATATCCAAACTCACCCATCATTCAATAACCGAATATGAATACTTCAGCTCTTACATAGGCAGCACCAGACACTTAACTATACGTTAAATTCTCATTCCAAGTCCTATAACGCCTCTCATCCATCATCTCTCCTCATCCCATCAGCCCTCCCCTCTTTCCTACTCTTCTCCTTCCGCCTTGCATCATCACTCAGCAACCTAGCCGCCCTCTCCAACCTCTCCCTCCTCTCCTTCAACCCAGCAACCTCACTCTCCACATCACAATTCTCACTCCCAACCTCCATACTACTCCCTCTCTCCTCCTCCCCGGGAATCTGCACACTCCCCTTCCGCCTCGGACTCGGCGTCCTATCATACATCTCCGTCCTCCCTCCCTCCACTTCCTCCACCGCGCTCTTTCCCTTCAGTTTGGTTGCGATCTTACTCCGACGACTTAAAACGACTTTGGATGCAGATGTGGGTGAGAGGAAAGTGCCTGGATTTGGATTTGGATTTGGGCGTGATGAGAGGGAGTAGGAGTTGGAGCGGGAGAGAGAGGACCGTCGCAGGATCTTTTTCCAGAAGGAGGGAGGGGCGATGGCTGGGAGGTGGTATTCGGATTCGGTGGGTGTGAATGAGGGGTGTGTGTGTGGGTGTGGAATGGAGCGCTGTACTTCGGTGCGCCAGACTTCTATCTGGGTTGGGGGTTTGGGTTTTGTGGGGGACATGGCTTAGCTTTAGCTTGAGTTTGAGCTTGAGCTTGGATTTGGCGAGTAAAGTGATGTCATGGGAATGATTGGGATGTTGAGAATTTTGAGGATGGAGATTTGGAGATGTGGAAGGGGAAGAGGGGGTGGAAGTGCCTTATGTGGAGAATAGGTAGATGGGAATGAGGTTAAAGAGGGTGGCGAATCATAGATTGAGATCAGGCGATTTGGGGGCCGCAAGTCTTGGTTTTTGGAACTGGACTGACTGACTGACTGCGGAAAAAACGGGCACTAGTATAGCTTACCTTTGGATGTTGCGGAACATTCTGGACATGAGCGAGACTTAGGGTAAGTGGGCAGAAATGACGTGCAGAAGGCGAGGCAGGGGATGGAGGTTGATTGAGACATCACGTGGGCGACCAAGCCGAGGTGTGATGCTTTTCGTTTAGGCTACTGGATTTGGTTGTATTCTTGGTTACAAGTTTAGAATAGGTTATGGGCATAGTTTACAGGTGCTTTAGTGCCATGTATGCTTCGGTTAAGTCGGTGGCCTGGAGTAAGCTGCTCATGGTCAATATCTCTATGGCTTTTATAGTTTCGTATTTGCGTTCCACTTGAAATCAATAATACTCTGCGAGCAGTCTCAGATCTGATGCCATTATCTTGCTCAATATCAGGACGAGGCCATACGAGTGGAACATGAGGTACGAAGCCGAAAGAGTGGATTGCGACACCTAGAGAGTGACCTCTTCCCAATTAACTTGGACCACGATCATAACGTTCAAGTTCAAATCAAATATCACGTAACTGTAGAATGCACCAAGTAGAAATTATACTTCTCATAAGACTAATCTATCTAATTGAATAGTGAAATGACATTGTAGGCAAAATTGGTCTTGATCAATCGAGGATGATGCTTTGCTAAACACCAATTCTAAAAATAAGTTCTACCCCAAGAATTAAATGAACCTGATTAATCTTCATAGCACCTGTTCATATACGCTTCTTGTTCCCTTGCCAGACACGTAGTACTACTCGGATTGTCAATCTGGAGATACTTGTAGCCGGACTCTCCAGAACACGAGACCACGAATTTCTCACGTGAACATTGAAAGTTGGAAAGCAAGGAAATTTTGTTTGCACGTAGGAGACGAGCCCTTTTCGTATAGTAGCAAAGGCAAACTAAGCACAAAAAGTACCAGATACGCAACATAATAGAGGCCTCGATACAAAAATGGTATCCAAGAGTGCTAGATTTCCTACCATTGTTAGCTTTTCTGCTTCACGTTCCGCCATGTACTTGACGACAGGCAGCGAAACCGTGTTCTTAAGGAAACGAGCTCCAACTCAACCGGAATTGTATTTCTCGGCAGCAACGGTGCTGGCATACTTGTGCGGTTAGAGCTTTTGTCCCCATGCCGTAGATGAAGATACAATATCAAACATAGATGTATGATTGGATACTTCTGTATAATTCGGCTGCTAACCTTAGAAAGATTTTCGGCATAGAGACAGAGTTTCTAGCCGCACGAGCATGCTGCCCTCACCACTCCTTGTCAGCGGAATGGCACCTGTTCGCGTAAAACTGGTTTGGCATCGATGATATGAAGGCGCAGTTCAATCAGTACATTCTACATAGGTTTGATAGCGACTCCAGAGAGTGTAAGCATCTTGGAGATGCGTCAACATGGGCAAGAAGCCAAAATCCTGCACGTGTTGGACAATGCTAATAGGCACATGCGACTGTCTGCTTCGACGCGTTCCAGCTATCTGTGACAAAACAGGTACATCCCAGATATATAATACAGATCCACAAGTAATACAAGTCCCATAGAAGATTGCACACACATCCAACCTCGAAAATAGTCAAAACGATAGCACAATCTGAAATCCACACAATTCCAAGACGTGTAAAACAAACAGAAAGCTCCAAAGTGCGAAGAGTTAAACCTCAGCGCAACAGCACAAGTATATGAAGATATCTATAGAAAATTTTCTTGCAACAGAATGAAATGAGGGGAAGCCGAGCGGGGGTAAAAATTCAAGTTCAAAATGAGGTTATAATGCGTTCTTAATGATCCAAATTCTTGAGGAGGCTTCAGAATGGGTCATATTGAGATCATGCTCCAGAAGAGCGTTCATTCTCTTCCTATTATATGTGATACTGAGTATCGTTCATCACCAGCCTATTTTGAAGAAAATTCAGAACTGCTCCTCCAGCGAGATTTTAAGGTCGGGATCCGCGCTACCCCTGTTTCGGTTAGCTCTAGATTGAGCAATGGTGGCTCGTTTAGATCGTCAATGAGGCTGAATTTCGCCAGGGCCGGGCGAGTGATCAATGTTCGCATTGTTTTCGTACATTGGATCAGTCCCTTCGTCTTTCACTCGTTCAACGAAGATCTTTTGAAGGTGAATTAGACGAACCTCGAGAACCTCCTATTCTTCACGCGACAACGTCCAACGCACCCCTACACACTCAACAACGAACCCCCTTTCGCGACAATGAGCGACTTCAACTACGGAGGGACCGATGAAGAGTCCGCTGAAATCAAGAAGCTCAATGCTGAAGTTGTAAGTGTCTTCCGATCCACTCTTCGTATCATGTATCGTTCCGCCACTAACATGCGCTCAGCTCGAGGATACGGATAACTTCGAGAACTGGGAAAAACTTGTCCGCGCCGCCGAGACTCTCGAAGGCGGCCTCAACCGAAACTCAAGCCCACAAGCTATTGCGACCACTCGAGATGCCTACGATCGCTTCCTTGCAAAATTTCCTCTCCTATTCGGATACTGGAAGAAATATGCCGATTTGGAATTCTCAATCGCCGGCACCGAGGCAGCTGAGATGGTAAGGCTGAGTGATAACGCGCATCGCAGACGGCATGCTGACAGGCTCCAGGTCTTCGAAAGAGGTGTCGCGAGTATCACAACGTCGGTCGACCTGTGGACTGATTACTGTTCTTTCAAGGTCGAGACGAGCCATGATCCAGATGTGATCAGAGAGTAAGTATACTGGACGCTTTCCTTCCCTTTTAACACAGACATTTGCGACGAATGCGATCGCGATGGCCGTACACACTACTTTTGGATAGTCACAGGTCGCAGACGGTGAGATGCCAAAAGAGTCGCTCCATTTTGATATCTTCTCACCCACATGATCAGGTTCTTTTCTTCTGCTATCACACGTTCGCTTTTGATCATACATCGTATCACTGCACACATCTTCGGAGCGGATGGGATTTGAGGACATCAGTTCAAGCACATTACCCTTCCCGTATTTGCACTCCTTGCCACCTTTGCGCTCCCTTCTCCTTCTCCTGGGAAACGAAATTAACATCTTATCACAGGCTATTCGAGCGCGGTGCTGTATGTGTTGGCCTGGACTTCCTCTCTCATCCATTCTGGGATAAATACCTTGAGTTTGAAGAGCGAGTCGAAGGACATGACAAAATTTTCTCGATTTTGTCACGAGTCATTAAGATTCCTATGCACCAATATGCTCGCTACTTTGAGCGATTCCGCCAACTTGCCCATACTCGCCCTCTGACAGAGCTTGTACCAGCCGAGACGTTGGCTGCTTTCCGCGCAGAGGTCGAGGCTGACAATGCAGGTTATCAACTTGGGCCCAAAGGCGAAATGGAGCTTGAACGCGAGACCCGGACGAAGATTGATAATTATCACCTCGAGACTTTTACCCGCACTCAGACTGAGACCACTAAGCGTTGGACATATGAGTCTGAGATAAAGCGACCATATTTCCATGTCACTGAGCTCGACCACCAACAACTAGCTAATTGGAGAAAGTACCTAGACTTTGAGGAGGCAGAAGGCGACTATACTCGCACAGTTTTCCTGTACGAGAGATGCTTAGTCACTTGCGCCTTCTATGACGAGTTCTGGTTCCGTTATGCTCGATGGATGTTGGCGCAGGAAGGCAAACAAGAGGAGGTCAGAAGTATCTACCAACGTGCTAGCACTCTCTATGTGCCGATCGGCAGACCTGGCATTCGCTTGCAATATGCATATTTCGAGGAGATGTCTGACCGTGTTGACGTTGCTCGAGACATCCACCAAGCAATCTTGGACCGTATGCCCGGCCACGTGGAGACGGTTTCGTCATGGGCAAACCTTGAACGAAGACAAAGTGGCCTTGAAGCTGCCATCCAAGTTTACAAGAACCAAATCGACAGTCCCGAAGTTGACCTCTTTGCCAAGGCTGCTTTCGTTGCTGATTGGGCTATCTTATTATGGAAAATTCAGGGTTCCGTAGATGAGGCTCGACAAGTTTTCCAAAAGAACCAACAATGGTACCTCCAGAGCCGCCATTTCTGGATGAAGTACCTCGAATTCGAGATTGCTCAGCCAACAAGTGCTGCTACTGAGAGCGAGCACTATGAACGCATCAAGCAAGTCCATGAAGATATGATCAACAAGAGCCGCATGGCCTTGGCGACGAAGAAAGACCTGAGTAGCTACTACCTTGGTTACCTACAACAGCGAGGTACTAAGGATGCTATGAAAGAGTTCCTCGATATTGACAAAGAGCTCAATGGGCAAGTGACTCCTGAAGTCTTTCAAGCACATGAAGCTAATATTTCCGCAGACCAGTTTCCATTCAGCCTGTCCATCTCAGGCCAACTGCACCAACCTCGGGTGGCCGAGCCACCAGCAAAGGCTTGGAGAACGGCCATGCTCCAGGTGTAATCGACGAAGCAATCCTACGTAAAGGAGAGGTGAAATACAGCACCTACTTCCAACAGCGAGCGGAGTTACCACCTAACGCAGCAGGACTCGCACCATTTATTTGATGTGCTTGCTATTTGGGGGTCTCGCATATTTTCGCTCCTCGTGCTTTGGTCGGCGCTTAGTTGCGATTGGATGGATTTCTCATGTACAAATAGGGGTTTCGTTACTGCTCTTGCTCTTGCTTTCGCTGGAGGCTGCTTTTCTTTTACGGGGAGGATGTACTTTAGCTTATTGCTCATCTGAAGGAGCTTTACGGTCGATGCGACTCACTTATGCGAGCAGTGCCAGAGAGCAATTCAAGAATACAATAAGATTCTTTTCTGTTACAAACTTTGTGATGCCTAGGTAGAAGTCTTGTTTTCATACCATGCAATTTTTGTGATGGCGAGCTGCCACAATCATTTTCACTCATAAATTTGTGCTCAGCCACGAACTATCTCTCCCTTCTCTGCCATCTCGTTCAAAACCCTGTCCGCAACTCGAAATGCCTCCATCCCAGCTGGCATACCACAATATGCACTACCACTCATTAGCCAAGTTCCTCTTCTTTTCATCCTCTCTCCACTCCTTCACAGTCCCTAATCCAAGCAATTTCCAATCCTCAAATCTCGACTTCTATGCCAACTCCCAACTTCTCAAAAAACCCATCTCACCAACCCTCACCAAGATCCAAAAAGAAAAAAAAGAAAGAAAGAATAAGAAAAAGGCTCACCTAGCATGCAACAACGCCTCCCGAATCTCAACCTCACTAGCCCCATTCCTCACCGCACCCCTAACATGCGTCCCGAGCTCGATCCACTTCCCGAGCGCGGTCAGCATCACTAGATTGAGCAGACTCCTGTCGCGGAGCGAAAGCCCTGGACGCGTCCAAATTGTTGCCCAGGCTGATTCCTATTTGGGGAGTTGTGGGTTAGTTGTTTTGGTTCGGACGTCATGGTGCTTGGGATGGGTGGTGTTTATTGTAGTGTGGGGGATAGGGGTTGGAGCGGAGGGAAGGAGGTGGGATTGGGATAGGGGGTGGGATGTGGAGAAGAGGGTGGTTGGGAGAGGGAATGAGAGACAAACGGTAGCGAACTGTTGCAGCGGCCTCATGAAATCACTTCCTCCCTTCTCTAGTGCGTTCGCTACATACTCCTCTCCCACAACTTTCTTTCTCATCTCTAGCCCTTGCGCGTAGAGTTCTTGATGGAGGGGCGTGTCCATGTTGTTTCTTGAGAGCGGGATTGAGGCTGTGGCAGAGGTCGTGGGTTGGGGTGGGTTCTGTTCATAGAGGAAGAATTAGTTGGATACTAGTTGTGGAGGGTTTTTCGGGGTTGGGGTTTGAATTTGCGAGATGATGTTATAGTTTAGGGAGAAGGGATAGTGAGAATTGGTGAGGATAAGAAATGAGGATACAGATTAAGAAGCAACAGGAAGGATTGAAAAGAATAAGAAAAGGGACGCAAGCTGACCTTTGTCCCCTCATCTCCAACACCAACCTGCTCACCATTCGCTCCAGCAGCCGTGTTCGAAAGAAAAGACATATCAAAGTCGTTCGTATTCTTTCTCTTCTTCTTGGTTTCTAGCTTTCTCTTTAAATCCAAATCTCGATCACAATATGAATTCCTGTGTAATGGCTGAAGTCGTTGACGAGATCTTGGCTTGCAGCTGATAGTACACAATCAACAAAAACAGTTTAGTCGTTGCAGGGCGAAGAGCGTGGCGTCTCACTATCCGGATGAACCGCAACCGCCAGCAAAAGAAAGTGCGGGGAAGCCTGGCAGGCTAGCGCGTCCCCTACCCCAGATTCCAGCCAACAGGAGGAGCGAATGGGGAGTGATGACCGGGAAGAGAGCTTGATTAGGTGCAGTGCTTGGGACGGGACACGAACGAGGGGACGTCGAGGGTTTATTTGGACGTCTGTTCTTCGTTCTCTCTTCATCTTTTATCTACTTTCTTTGAGGGCTGTGATGCGGATTGAGCTGAAGGGTGAGTATCTGCGAGATGCAGCACGATGACGAAGGTGTATGCATGTCATCACGAACACTGCAGATTTGTAATGATCTTAATTCAATGGCGCTATGGTAGGTACTCTTACATGTCGACATAGAAAACGCAGCAATGGCAAGCAGACCTCGAAAGCATATCCTCCTCAGCTCGCATCGTAACGGTAACGCAATCTACGATCTAAAACCTCATCTCCTCTAAAAACTCCTCTGTAACTAGTCTAACCATCTAGAGATGGCGCGTGTACGGAGTGGGGTATTATCGCACATCTAAGCATTGGTAGGCTTGAAGGTCATCTTCTCAGTCGACTCTGCGAACGGGACACCAAGTTCGAAAAGCTTAGTGATAACGGCAGCGAAGTCCTTGAAGAAGAGATCATTATCCTTGGCGTACTTCTCGACCCATTGCTTGAAAGACTTGTCGGAGATGAGAGCCATGTCAGTAGGCAGCATCATGAGAGACTTGGAGGTCTTGTCTTGGAACTAGAGGCCGTTAGCAGACGTGCGAGTTAAGGGGGAATCAGGTACGTACCTGCTTAGGGCCATTCCACTTTCTGTAGTTCCACTTCTCGTTCAGCAGGAGATTGTAGTACTCGTTCGTAACGACAGTGGGGGAGAAAGTCCAAGGACCCTCGAACCCACTACGATCGGTATGGCAACGACCAAGAGCATGTGCACCGCTCAAAGCAACAATCTCCTGATCATTGAATCCCATACGATAGAAGATATCCCTCAAGTGCTTGTTACCCTGCGCAGCATCTGGGAGCCGTCCATCCGGTGTGCAAGCCGCCATATCCTTATCACTTCTACCAGGTCGAAATGGAATCGTCGGGCCTTGCATCTCTTGAATCGCGCAGATACCAGACAAGATCCAGAGATCAGAGTACGAGATCCAAGGGAACTTCTCTGTTCACAAAACATCAGCACATGTCTCCCACTTATCGAATAGACAAAAACAAAAACCACCTACCCTTCACAGGGTCCAAGAAATCTCTCGCGGCCTTCAATCCCGCATTCGCACCATGGTCTCCCTCGGGTGAGAATCTCATCGTCGCCCCATTGCTACCTCCAGTCCCAGTCTCCTTATCATACGTCCCACTCGCATGCCACGCCAACCTCACCAACACCGGTCCATAGGATCCATCATCATAATCATCTTTCTCCTCCAACCGCTCCGCAACCTCATTATAAACCTTCTGATAGTCCTCAAACTTCGGAGTAAAGACGCCCTTGGTCTCGCCCGAGGAACCAGACAACAAGGAGCCGTTGCCCTGGGTATAGAGGTAGTAACCTGCGCCACCGAGAGCCAGTGCGCCTACGCCGATGAAGAGGCCACTGCTGGAGGATTTCGTGGACGAGGAGGCATAGCCGCGGCGTTGTTGGTGGCGGAATGCTGAGCGCGAGCTGGTGAGGAAGGTGTTGCGAGTGCTGGTCTTGAATGCGGATGCAGATACAGGAGTGGAGGGGGAGGATTTGATGGCGCGGACGAAGGTTCGTGTTGCGGATGTCATCTCTGCTGTTTCTCAAAAGAACGTTATCTCAATGACAGCTCGATCGTACGATTTCAATCCCAGCCCAAATCAAACCAAGATCAAAACAAAAGAGGCGAGGTAAGGTGCCGTGTATGGAAGAGAAGAAAAGATCGTGTTTGAATTGAGTCAGTCAGTCAGTCAGTCAAGAATGGAGAAAGTAGAATTAGTTAGTTAGCTAGCTAGCTCGAAGCTCGTAGAAAAGAAAGAAAAGAAAAGAATTATTATTCACCCGGTACGGTACGATAACCCCCCTTCCCTTCCTCAGACCCAACACAACCAAAAAATCCACTTTCTGTCGCGACATCCCGACACCGAACCACGCCAGACTCCGATATCTCTCGACCCACGACCCACTTACCGCACCCAATAAGCACCCTTCGAAATAATACAACCTGGCACGTGCAATTAGTCAAGACGCCTTTTGCTTGATCCCCCCCCGAACATTTGGTCATCCCATATCAATCTTTTTAATCGTGAATTCTAGACTTCCGCGGCTTAGCAATTCGTGGCAGAGAGCTTATTTGCGAGGAGCTGATGTTCCGATCCCGGCCACTAACTTACCTAGCTGCAAGAGGCAAGGCAAGGCGAGTCATGGATTCAGGGGTCCAGTGAGTAATACAAGCACAACGTAGATCCTTTTTTTGAGCCGCACGTCGTTGAATGTCGAAATCTATCTCCCGAGGTTTGGTTGGGTTCGCCTCTTGGGGGGTTTTTCTTTGCCTCCGAAGTTCAAGCTCTCGGGTTTCATTTTGCTGCAAATGAAGTAACTTTAGTGGTCAGCGAAGATCTCGGATTTCTTATTCGTCCGTTTTCTTTGAAGCCCCACTTTTTGTGATTCCATCTCATCCTATCTTATCCGATGTCCATGATCTGCATTACATGCATGCATCTCGAATCGATGTATGATCCAAGCCTCTGGTAATCAATTTCAGAGCAAACATTCTAGACTTTAAACCATGACGATATATTAGTAAAATGCTACGGTATGGCATTAGCTTCGCGCCTTTCATTACTCAAATCCCGCTTCGGGATCTCACCATTGTGGCAATAGTTTCATTCATTGAGCAAGTTACGCTTATACAAGGATGAATATCCTGATCATACGCCATAAGCTGTGAGCTGTAATTGTATTACGTATCCAACTCGATGCTGAGGTCTTAATGTACTACTATATCAGGTAGTTTCAATCGAGTTGGGTCATAATGTCATGCTCTTAGGATGAAGGTGGCATGTTGATTTAAATTTGAGCTCCTAATAGGAAATTATTGTGCAAGAGGAGAATAGACATTTGAGGGGGTGGTATAATTTGACACACTTTAAGCTTTTGATAGGGAAATATTATCTAAGATGAGGTTAGACATTTGAGAGTTTAGTACAAGCTGAAATATTTTAACTCTTAATATTATCTGTATTTTTGTAGAACTTTGAAAATAAGAATTAGTTTTATTTTATTATATTTTGGATTTGAGTTTTTATAAGTTTTTAAAAGTCCAGATTTATGAAAAATATTTATATTACAAAAAGCAGATAATATTAACCTTACTATAGTTAGACTTTGAAAATAAGAATTAGTTTTGTTTTATTGTATTTTGAATTTTGGTTTTTATAAGTTTTTAAAAGTCCAGATTTATAAAAGATATTTATAATATAAAAAGCAGATAATGTTAACTTTGCTATAGTCGGACTTTGAAAATGAAAAGATTATATAGGATAAAGTTGGACATTAAAAAGCTTGGTAAAAGCTGAAACTAACATATTGTAAATGCAAGCCTACATGGGCTTTAAAAAGTCCAGATTGTGACGCGCCGAGTATGGAGAAGCTTAGCGGGCCACGTGAGGGGAGTAGTCACATGGCGAAATAGAAGAGACTTCGGTAAATCCTTAGAATAAACAACTAAAGAGCTCAGAAGGAAGGAAAGAG